>QUSF01000212.1:131759-145165 GCA_003676055.1 Chloebia gouldiae | reverse complement strand
CCAGCTGCTGACCACGGCCTCCAGCTGCTGACCACGGCCTCCAGCCGGGTGACCGCAGGCCACAGCCAGCACTGAGGGGCTCTCGTTACGCACTCAGGGAAAATCCTCCCAACTCTGGTGCCTGTTCTGCCTTCTCGGTCCGACCTGCCACTCCGGGCCAGGGCTGACATCGCAGGGCTCGGCTGCTCTCGGGGGTCCCCAGAGCTGCTGGCCCCGGGGTGCACCACACACACAGAGCTCAGCCCCAGCCTGGCTCTGGAGTTCCTCCTGCGGCCTGAGACCCTGTGCAGCTCAGTAAAGGCCCTGCTATCTGGGAGTACTTGAATATAAAATAGATCCCCTTTAATCAAGAATTGAAGCATTGTTCATATTTTACACATGTGCTGAAGTCCCAGGGGAGAAAACTTCGTGCTCACCTTTAATTGAAGGCTGACCTCAATCTGAGCAGCTTGCAGGGAAGGGCTGGAACTGGGGCAGGTCTAAAAGCTCTCCCTAGAGCTGTAAAAGTTGAGTCCCTCTGTCCCAGAGGACCCCAACCCTCATGTCAGCTCCTTCCCTGGACTCCTCAGGGCAGCCTGAGAGCTGCTGCCCATCCTCAGAGAGCGGCAGCAGTGCCCACACACCTCAGGGCAGCACTTGGGCCCCACAGCAGTGCTACGCCTGCCCCATCCAAGCATTCCAGAGATGCAGGTCCTGATCCTCTGAAGCCAAGGATTGGTATCTCCAGCATATTTGTAACCTTCCCAGTGAGGACTCAGTGGAAAAGCTGCAGCTTCCTTCTAAAAGACAGGGAAAAGAATCAGCATTTTATCTGCACCACTTACTGGCACTGGGGCTTTCCTTGCCTCTGTCCCAAAGCAAGGCAGTAAATCAGCTGGCATTGAATAAATTAAATTAATCCATCAGAAGTACTCACCTTGCACCAACTGGGTAAAACAACCTATAGAGGCTCCTCCAAAGAAGAGAAGTTGCTGTTTCAGGGCTGAGCAGAGGCTGAGAACACAGCGACTACAGCAGGTGCACCAGAGACACGCAAAGGGATTTTAATTGCCTGCAGCTCCAGGGCTGTCGAACTGCGGGATGAGGAGGGAGAAGCCTTTAAGGTTACCTCACAGTTAGAGATGAGTGGGGTGTTTGAGCTCGAAATGCTTTTACGTGATAAGGGGCTTAAAATAGTAATCAACTTTTCTCATTCAAATAGAAATGTGTTTTTCTCTCCCGTGGCTTCGTGCATGTGCTGAGCCGGTAACTAGGTCATGGAGGCAGCAGGAGCTGGGGAGGAAAACGACTTTTGTATGCTGGGGATAACTGACGCAGCCGGGTCCTGCGCAGCAGGGACCGCGGGCGGGCAGGCTCCTCCGTGTGACGGGCACAGGGCCGGGGCTCCCACCCCAAAACCCCACTCGGCAGCTCTGCAGCTCTGCCGGGGGCTGCGGCCGCTGGCACGGGGCTCGGGGCTGTGCCCGTCACAAGGAATCCCTGCCGGGGCTCCAGGCGGGCACCGGTGCCTGCCCAGCCCTGGCACAGGCGGGCACGGACCTGCAGGGCTGCGGGCAGCTGGGACACGCTCCGAGCCCACACCTCGCGTGAGGCTCGCCGCTTCGCTCAGCGCTGGGAACAATACGTGTATTTTAGCCCATAGGGATGGGATAATCACGACACACTTAGAAGTGCTTTCGGAAAGCCGTGTCTGCGCTCCTGCACCTGTAGGTGTGCACATACCTCAGGAGCAGGCAGACGGCCTGTGCTCACAGCTGCTCTCCTGCTCCCTGCAGCATCCTCCCACCCCTGGGCTGGGCTCCACTTCCCACGCCTGAAACCAAGAGCCAAGGCCTCCAAGCCAGGACAGACATTCCACCTCTGGAAAGCAACAAAATGAAGATGTCATTTACGAAGGGAGAAGCTGCCAGGTTTATTAGATATGTGGTGATCAAATTAGAGACTTGCTCATGTGCACAACAGTTTAACATATGCTTGAAATTTTTTTCATCTATTCAAACCCAAGGCCATCCCCACGCTACCTACCTGTGGCAGGTGTATCACAGTGAATCCCCACGTTTCCAATTCATTTCTACCTTCCCAAGGAACCTTTCTGGCAAATAACACACTGAACCACGGCCAACGACTCCCTCCAGTGCGTGCTGAGGAGCAGGCTGTGGTTCTGGAAGTTCTGCAGGTGAGTCCTTCACATCCAGTTAGTGTCTCCTCGCTGCTCCCCGCGTGCCATATTGCAGCTAATTACTGATTGCATTCTCTGGAATTTATTCACTAAAACAACAGCAAAAATGCATAATTCGGTGTGGCAGATCCTCAGCAATTCACAGCAGCCTCCCCTGGCAGCAGCCGCATTCCTGCTACAGCACCGAATATAGATATGCAAATGGACAGATTGTTAGTTTACAACTGAAAACAAAACAAGAGATGCTTCTCTTAACAATTCCTGCAGAGTTGCTTGGGTGGCTCCTGTGTGTGCCTGGGTAAGAGGAGCACCACAGCTTTTAACTGTTTTCAGACTGCAAAGCACTTAGTCTTCCTGTTTCTCAGGCATTTCCATATTCTCTCCAGCATTTAAATTCCAGTTCTTCTACCCTGAAACCAGCACGTTGCAGCTGTCACAAGTTTAGAGGCACACATAGTCATGGAACCCGCTCGTAGGTAGAGCCAAGCAGCCGTGTGTGTGTGCCTGTACGATGTGCCCTCGCTGCCCCCAGCCAGGCTCAGCAGTGCCCGCTGACCCCAGCGGCTGCAGGCAGGGCAGGACGCGGAGCCCCACCAACACAGAGCTGGCCTGCGGGGACAGGAGCCACGGCTCCTGCTGCAGAGAGGACAGCAACACCCTCCCTCCTCGGGAGCTCACCCGGGGCTCTCCTCACAGAGGAAATCCGGATATTTGTTTTCCCGATGCCTGGCTTGCCTCACTTGAACAAAGCCAGGGTCCCAGGCAGCTGTGCTGGAAGTGCTGACGGGCTCCTGTAGGAGCAGCCGGCCCAGTAAAGCAGCCCTGGAGCAGATGGACACATGAAATAATTACAGCTGACAGCTGACAATGAGACTGAGAAGGTGTCAGTCCCACAGCAGGACCCTGTCCTTTGAAAAAAACATTTAAAACTTTAGCTTAAGAATCCACAAACAGACTCAAACCCCACACTGTTTGAACTGTTTGTTTTCCTTCCCTTTCCTGCTCTTCCCATTTTCCTGAGACTCTGACTTCCTGGTTTCTAATGAGCACCTGTCCAATTTTGAGTTATAAATGCTAAATATACAACCTTAAGGCTGCACTGGAATCTGATTTTTTTCAGGTGCCTTTCTTACTACACAGTCCAAATATAAATATACAACATTTATTTTTTCCAACTTTACTGCATATTCCTGCTTTCTCCTGACTCTGCTCACATTAATTCAGCAGCAGGTTCCCAGAGAGGAGCTCTGCCCTCCAGCATTGGTGGTGCCTTTCCATCTACTCCAACAACATACATCGACATTTTATAAAAGCCATAAAATATGTTGCAGTCTAGTTTTAGCTTCTCTCTTTGAACATGCAAATAATTTGACTCCATCTTGCCCAAGCACTCAATAACCAGTGATAGGATGAGCAGGGTAATTTACTGCCTGGTGCCGGCAGAGGAGGGGGAGAAGGGGCGGGTGGAGATGCTTTTCTGTCTGAGGCACTTTGTGTGAACAGTGCTGCTGCTGGAGAAGTCTCACTTCTTCTCAGTCTTTCATCCCTGTGCACTTTTCATCTTTCCCACGTCTGAAAGAAATCCTTCTGAGCACAAGCTCCTGCCTGTCACCACGCTGCTGCTCCCTGCCCGCTGCCATCCCCTGGCTCAGTCTCACTCCCCACTCAGAGCCACCGGCAGCTCGTGCCTTGCTCAGGGAGCTCCACCAAGAATCCCCACAGAAACAGCCTGTGCCACAGGGCAGCTCGGGCACAGGCTGGGAGCAGAGCCCCGGTGTGCCCCCAGCCTGCTCCAAGGCCAGCAGGGTCCCCTGGGGCCTGGCAGGGTCCCATGGAGCTCAACAGGGTCCCCCAGAGCCCAGGAGGTTCCCCCAGAGCCTGGCAGGGTCCCGTGGAACTCAACAGGATCCCCCAGAGCCCGGCAGGGTCCCACACTGGGGACAGTCAGGGCTGTCCCGATCATCCCCGTGTGTGACCAGGGCCCCATCCCAGCTGATCCTGCACACAGCATTCCCAGCTCCAAAACTTTCTGTTGTCACTCAGACAAGCAAACAGAATCGAGCATATGGCAAGGAGGAGGCGGGCTGGCAGGCCAGAGCACGAGCAGCAGTCCAGGCTGGTGTTTTCCAGAATTCCTGCCACTGACTCCAATTAAGCTCTCCCCAGAGTCACCAGCTTGGCAAGATGAAAGCGGGGCGATCACACCGTGCTGCTGCCCCTGTGAGCACTCCCAGTTCTGGGGCTGGATTCACACACTCACACATCACAACTGCGCTCTGCAAAGCCACCATGACCTACTTTCCAGCCAATTTGCACGTACTCCATGGATGTCTTGTGTCACTCTGTAAACAGAATATCATTTTGCCTTTGTCAGACAAATGAAACCCTTGTTGGAAAAACCAGAAATCCCTCTCCTCCTGCAAAGCAATTGTTGCATTGAGAAATGGTGCCCCAGGTCCTCACAGCCCCACCGGCACAGCCCAAAGGCTCCTCTGTGCCCCCCACAGCCTCCTGCAAACACACACCAAGCAGCCTTCAACTCCAAATCAGCAGAGCTGGAACAGCCTTTCTGCTGGTGTTTGGTGCTCTCATTCCCAAACACCAAAGTTTTGGAATTGCATCAGAACTTAGGCTTCCTTCTTTCTCTAATGAGGGCTGCAGCCTTGTCAGCTGAGGGAGCAGAAACTCTCTTCTCTCCCCTGCTGAAGGCATCCTTTTCCAACTTCCATGCACTGTACATATATGCACGCCCTAATCTGTCTGATAAGCAGCGTTGGAAGAATCTGCTCTGGTGGTGCTGTGTCTCCTCGTGGCTGTGAAGAGGAGCACCAGCTGAGGCTGAAGGAAGGCCACGGCCACTCTGAACAGGCAGAAACCACCTAACAGGGTAGGATGGGAGGGAAATGTTCAGGCACATTTCCAGACAATAATGGTGCTACAACAGAACTTCAACTGCTGGTAAAATTGTACTGTTATTATGTGTTATGATTCAATTACCCACAAAAACTTCTACTTAAGATATCTAAGGAATAACAAAATACACATTCTGGGAAACACAAAATCAAATGTTCACCTTGAATGAGAATATTCCTCGTGCCACTTCTCTTTTCTCTTTATAACTGTAGGATGGCCAGCTGGGATGGGAGCTGGCACACCCTGGCCGGGCTCTGCAAAGCTGTTCCCTGCCCGTACAGGTGCAGAGGGAGAGAAGGGGGCACAGCTCCAGCCCTGCTGCTCGGGGGCCCAGGAGCAGCAGCTCAGAGGCCCAGAGCAGCCAGCAGCAGGGTGGGATGCAGGAGCTGTGCCAGGGCTGTGCCACCCAGGCAGCACCCCCTGTCCCCCACAGCTCAGCACGCGCCGGGCCAAGGCGCGTTTGGAGCCTCCTTTTGCAGCCACACCTGAAAACCTGGTGGCAGCAGCTGCAGCTGCCTGACAGCATCAGAGAAGGGCTGTGGGACAGCAAATTCCCCTGCTCACACACCAACCCCACCTCCTCACACACCAACCCCACACCAACCCCACCTCAGCTCAGCCTCTCCAGATGAGCTCTGTTGTGACATTTCACAAGTAGCAGAATTCTGCTTCTTCCTCTTCTGCCTTCAAATCAAAGCAAATCAAAAACTGAGGCAGAAAAAGGCGGGGATAGGTGGGATACTGGGAAGACATTCTTGGCTGTGAAGGTGGTGAGGCTCTGGCACAGGGTGCCCAAAGAAGCTGTGCCTGCCCCTGGATCTCTGGCAGCGCCCAAGGCACTGGACAGGGCTTGGAGTACCTGGGATAATGGAGGGATAATGAAAGGTGTCCCTGCCATGGCAGGGGTGGCACTGGATGGGCTTTTCCAGCTCCAGCCATTCTGGGATTCAATGTGAATTCAGTTACTGCATTAATAAAATATTGAGACATGGAATCCTTTTGAAGACCCCAAGAAAGAAGCTGTCTATAAAGAGCTCATGCCAAGCAGAAATGCAGCACACCGAGCTCCCAGAAAGCTCAGCTTGCACACTAATGCCTCTGCAGACACCTGTCTGGGAGGCTTCTGGAGGCACACGAGTGTTCTTCCAGAGCACAACAGCTAAGCCGGGAGAAAAAGCACAGTCCTGCCATCCAGCCCTCACTGGGTTTCATTTTTTGCTCCACTTCACAAGCAATAACTGTGGGATGATAAGGATTTGCAAAACAAACAGAAAGCTGCACAGCGCTTGTGTTTGGAAGCTCTGAGCATGAAAATCCATTTCAGGCCCTATCTACCCCCTTGCCGAGATAAGCCCCTCCTGAGTGTGCTGCTTAAATCTTCTACAGAAACAAACAACCCCAAAGCCTGTTATTTTCTTGGCACAACTGCTCTCAGAGCAGGGGCCTGAGCACCCCATCCAGCCACGTTTTACATTTGCCCAAGTTCGTCTCCTCAAAGTTTAAAGCAAGAAAATGGAAATTGCCTCCACCAAGCACAAAACCAAGCTGGATTCACCGACCAGCTGCTCCCAGCAGGACACCACGGAGGGGTCCCACTTCCATCTCCTTCCCCTGTCCCGCTCTGCATGCAGATCACTTCCAACATGCAGGGTGAAATGAGGCTCCAGGGCAGCTGGACCCCATCAGTTATACCCTGAGCTCTTTACCAAACACCACAACAAATGCTGGCCTCCAGCCCATCTAGCATAAGAGCCCAGTCAGATTTCGTGTTAAAACAAGAGTAAAGGGAATTGGACAAATACAATGGAGGGGAATTCCATTGGGACCCTAAATGCTCTGCAAGGTTAAAGAGCTGAAACCAGCTGGAGGTGGACACGAGTCTGGGGGGACGGGGGGGGTCTGCCTGGCTTCTCTCTGTGTCACGGCCACTGCTGGGGAGGGCCCGGGAGAGGACTCTGCTCATCCCAGAGGGAGCCAGCAGGATGGCACACAGGTCACTCCCATCCCTTGTTCAGGAGGAGAAGAGAATGAAGCTGTTTGCCTTAGAAACTTCAGTGCAGAGTTTTATATTCAGAACAATAAAGTCCCAAAGGAGGAAGAAGCAATTTAACTTAAAATTACACCATTCACTCAGTCTTTACTATTTTTTAACAAACACATTGCTCTGTCTCTGCCCTACCAATCCTCAGTTCTCCCTCTGTATTTGTAATAGTTCTGAGCTAATTAATTTCCCCCAATAACAACCTCCCAGGGACATACAGCTGGATAACCCTCAGCCCCTCCTGAAGTCAGCTTCCTGTAGGGCTGGGGAGCAATTACTGCTCGTTAGTCCTCTGCCATACGCAGACACAAGGGGATTTGGATCGATTGGTTTTGCAGGAGCACCACAAGAGACAACAAGAGAGTGTGGGGTCCCTGCTAACAGAAGCTTCACAGGGAGGTGGCATCGGGAGAGAGGCTGGGGTGCAAAGACAGGCACAGCTCTTTAACCTTCGTTTACACGCAGCAAAAGGGGGAGCAGGGCACAGCCTGGGGCCGTGATCCCCTGGGCCACCAGCATGGGACACTCCTCCAGACCAGGAGCACGGCAGGTGCCCCTCACCAGGGCTCCCCACACCACCCATCCCTGTGCATCCCACACATCAGCTGCCACCAAAGCTCCTCTGCACGTCCCAGGGGCAGGAGCAGCTGCTAAAACCAGAGGGGTGACTGTCACTACACCGTCAGGGACTATCCCAGCCTGTGTTTTGTGGGAGCAAAAACTCCCGAGTTCCTCAGGAAACTCAACAAAGGCCTCGGGGGGGACAGTGAAGGCCAAGCTGGCCACCCTCAGGAACAGCACATGGCCACAGGGTCCCACTGCTGCCTGGCTCTGCAGGTCACACCCGGGGGAATCATTCTGAATTTACACAGGGAAAAGTGATACCACGCAGAAATATCACACACAACGCGTGTTCTAGTAAAATTCTATTGTGTTAATAGTGACAAGCACATTTTGCCAGCTCCCTGTGTATCTCTAAAGCTTTCCTTTGCACACAGCAGAGTGGAATTGTTTAAATAACATCCAGACTGGGCAGCAATTGGCCTTTTCTGGGGATTCCCACAATAATAAGAACAGCAGAGGCAAATTGTTTTTCCTGAGGGGTTTGTTCAAAATTCCAATCCAGATACCTGAAAAATTGAGTCTGTAGCCATGAAACTTCCAACAGCAAGGGAGACATGGCTCAGGTTCTCCAAAGAGCAGCACTGCTGCTCTTACTGCAGCGTTTTTTCTAACTGTGACCCTTAGGGATGCAAACCCATGTAGGAAATCATTCCTTACCTTCCACAGCCCTGGTGGGTCGTGAGGCTGGTGGGAGCATCCTGCTGCACCCCTGGGGAGGGCAGGGGAGGGAGCCCCAGCTCCTGAACCAGCTGCACAGGCAGGATTTCAGCTGGAAAAGACATCCAGAAAAACACTTGTCAGGGTGGAGCACGAGCCTCCAGGAGCCCAGTGACACTCGGGGGCACAAAGTACAGCTGAAATCAAGTGTTCATTCGGCTTAACTTGGGTAATTTATTTTTTCTCTGATGTCCAGCTCTCTTCAAAATTTACATCTGCTGGCTGGATTGCAGCCTTTCATGTTCTGTTTTTGAATTATATGTTGCATATGTTACAGCACAAGAAATTTGACTTTTCAAATGCCAACAAATGGCTACAAAATTGGCCCCTTGTGAATAACAGCCCAGCAGCATTTCCATGTAATTATTTTGCCCGGGAATTTAATTTGTGAGACATGAAAGTTCTGCTGGCTGAAAGAGCAGCACATAATGATCCCTAAGCACGGGGAGAGGACGCTGGAGCTGCTGCCCCCTCCCTGGCCATAAATCCAGTCCCTGCAGCCAGGAGTGTTCGTGCCACGGCTGGGGTGAAGCTCTGTGGGGGCTGCGAGTGGGGAACCCACATCAGCACCCTGCCAGTCACAGCCCAGCACTGGAGCCCCTCAGGGACTGCCCCCCTCACAGCACGGGCACAGCTCGGGATCAGGAAATCCCAAAATTCACAAAACCACTGTCACAAAATCCCAGGGTGCTTTGGGTTGGAAGGGACCTTGAATCTCATCTGTGCCGTGGCCAGGGACTCCTCCACCAGACCAGGTTGCTCAGGTTGCCAACTGCTCTTAGGAAACTAAAGATTATTTTATCACGTTAAAAGATAAAACACTGAGTGAAATCAGACAGAGCAATACAACGTAAAAGCCATGGAAATCACGCCCCACAGTCACAGAGCCCATCCCACGGTCCCTCTGGGCTCGAGGAGAGGGGCTGAGCCCCCCTGTGCCCAGCCCCTCCTCAGCCACAGCCCCTCACTCGCAGCTCGGGGCTCAGCAGCACCGGCTGAATTGAAGCAGATGGCATTTGAGACATTTCATATCACTTCTGTCCTGATTCACTCCAGATAAAGTTCTTGCATAACTCTGACATTTAGTGTCTCCATCCAGGGAGAAATTCCCCTTTCTTTGTCCTGTGCTCTTGTGCCTTTTTTTTTCATTTTAACGATTTCAAGTTAAATGTTGATCTTGTGACTGTTGGGATACATTAACCCTTGTAGCCATGAGGGGAGAGCGCTGGGGGGGAGCAGGACTTGAGCTGTCTGATCACCACGTGTCAGCCCAGAGCCCTGAGGCAGGGGAGCAGCTCCAGGAGGGCTGGGGACAGTGGGGACAGCCCGTGGCACTGGCTGCTGGGTGTTACAGGGAGCCAGGGACAGCCTGGAGCTGCTGGGGACCAGCAGGGACAGGTGCCTTGGCCAAGCAGTGCCAGCCAAGCCACCAACCACCTCTGGGACACCTCCTCAGCGGGAGGCTACCATCCCCAGGGCCTCCACAGCAACCTTGGAAAAGCTGTGAAGCTCCATGAGATCTTCATCAACCAATCTAGATGGAAGTGTCTGGAGGAAAAAGCAATTCACTTGGAAAGACAAACAAAGCAACCACCCTAGAAAATATCAAATGCCAGTTAAACAAGTTTTCCATTTCATCAAACACCCAGGAATACACTTTAAACAGGATTTGTCCCTGTCTACTGCAGAGTGCTTTGTCCTCTTATCATGTGTTATAGAGAATCCAAGTAAACTGTTTATCAAAAGCAGTTTCCTGACCATGAGGTATTAATCTCATGGCTGTGTGGGCAGCTGGAGGTACACGTGCCCCACAGCAGCAGGTTCCACATGGGTCAGACTGGCCAGCTCCTGGGCTCTACAAGCAGCGGGGCTGTTTGAACATGCTGTGATGGTTTGTTCCAGCTGCAGCCGGGGGGCTTCACTGCTGCTCCAAGTTCACCCCTAGAATATTATCTGCAGGCAGATGAACACTAATTGGGAAATAGATTGATATCAAGGTGCCAAAAGGAGCTGGTTATCCCAGGAAACTGAAGCTGAGGAATCAAACACCTTCTGTCCCCCTACGGCCTGTGCTTCTCCAAGCGCTGTGAACGCGCAGCCGGGCTGAGCTGGGGCGGCACCGGGCAGGGCCAAGGGGTGCTGCTCGCTCTGGAAGACTGGAAAAGCACTGATTCGTCATTCCAGGCTTCAAAGAAGAGCTGCTGCTGCCGGAGCTGAGCTGCACTCCCGCGGAGGCCGGGCACGGCCCTGCTCCCCCGGACCGCCGTGTCCCCCTGGCACAGGGGCGCAGCCCGCGTGGGCCCCGGCACCGGCACAGGTGGAAGCTGAAAATACAAACGGAAAGAGCAGCGCTGGCTGTCGAAAAGATCTCACCTCTCCTTGAGACACCCGGAGCCGTGCCTTGGGCAGAGAACTGAAGTGTTTAGTCTTTGTGAAACTAGTTATGGGCTACTGGCTAATGGGCCAAATTAGTCTCCGTGAAAAATTACCCCATTTGGCTTTATCATGAGCCTTTGGCCGCATGCACGCTCCGGGGAGATAGAGACCCATTAATTAGCGCTCGTTATTGCTGCCTCGGGCGGCGCTGGTTTCACCTGAGCTCCAGCAGCTGGATTCCCGGTGAATTTATTCCCCAGGGGATATTCCTACCCCCCCCACACACACACCCAGGGGCTCCCAGAGACCCCCAAGCCCCAGGCAGATTTTCTGCTGTTATCCTCGGCTCACTAGGGGTCAGTTTGGGCCATTTTCGGGCAGGACCCTTCGTTTCCCCCACCCATGGCAGGTGGCTCTGTGCCAGTCACACCAGCGTGGCCTGTCCTGCCCTCTTCCCCCGCTGTGCCCTCTGCCTCACGCAGTGACGGGCTCGGGAGCCCGAGGGGTCACGCGTGCCCCTCTGTGCCCAGGTGGGCTCTGCCCGTGGCTGCAGTCACCCCCAGGGACCCGAGGGCCGTGTCCCACAGCTCTGGGTCACTGCTGCAGGACACCCAAAGTATCTGCAGCTCCCTGGCGCTGCGGTGGGCACACCCCAAAAACAAACAGTCCCTTGAAGACAGCGACAGTAACAGCCACAGGCAGAGCTGCTGGGGAGGAGGGAATCCTAAGGCTTGGCAATAAAAAGCATCTTTAGAAGTTCATGGATATTTTCAGGGAAAAAAAAATGTTATATTAATCCTAAGCACTGAGATAAACAGCCATGCTACATTTAAAAGATGCTCTATTTATTCTAGGGATTTTTTTTTAATTATAAAATCAGTGAAGTGTTAATGATTTTAAGAATTACTTCAGTTCACTCGGAGTTTCAAAACAACTTTTTTTAGTCTATGGCATAAATTCATAAGCTGCTCAGTTTGACCAATTTGTCAAGACAATTTCCATTAGTAAACATGAATATTTAATGAAAGGGAAAAATGGCATGAGCAACTTCACTTAAGCGACTAATGACTTACTGGAAAACAAGTAAGATACATTAATATGCCACTTCTTTAGGTATTTGGAGAGCACAACCACCTAAATATTCAGGAAGCTCCTTATTTTACCTTGTCTATATTTATCTATGTATATGTGTGTCTGCCGTTGCCATTGTTTATAGATTTTAGCAAATCCACTCAAAAATAAACTACTTTTTTTTTTGTTTAATCAGTCACTGCTGCTTGTTTCCACGTGGCTTTCACAAGAGGGCCTGAAAGTCCCTTCTCCTCCTTCATTGCTAAATTGGCCAATTTGTTTGGTTAACGGCAAATACCAAGGCCTGACGACCTCACCGCACTTGTTAATGTACTGAAGGAGAGAAAATCAGTGCAAGGCTCTGAAAAACCAACTCGACACCCAGGAGCTGTTCCAGATCTCAAACCACAGCAGGCTGCCAGGAGCAGCAGGCTCTGCTTCCCAGCCATCCTCCGGTGTGACATTCCCCTGTGGAAACACCTCGGGGCATTTTGGGGAAAATACCAGCGGGACGGGCAGAGCCGATGCTGCAGCGGGACCTGTGAGGATGTCTCTGTCCGAGGAGACAAGAGAACGGTGTCAGAGCTGGTGCACGGATCCCTGGTTCCTCCCAGCCATGAGCTGAACAGGCGGCACCAGCGATGCCCTGCCTTTCCCCTTGCTTGTCCCGGAGTGGGGTGGCTCTGCCGCCGTGTCCCCAGCACCGCGGCACATCCCTCTGTCCCGTGGGGACATCCCTCTCTCCCATGGGGACACCCCGCTCGCCCACCGGCTGTCAGGGCTGGTCCCAAAGCAGCTGCCCTCTCCGGCCGCTCCCGGGGCTCGGTCCCGGCCGCTCTCCGGGCTCAGGCAGCCCCGGGCACACCGAGCTCATCCGCACGAAGAGCAGCTGGAAAAAGTCATCATCGCCACGAACACAATTACACCCATTTGAGAGGGAAGTCGGCGTTCCTCAGGCAGCAGCTCTCCTCCCAACTGACCTCCCTCCGCCACAAATCGCTTTTGACAGGCGCTCACAAATCCTGAAGTGAAAAGTTGTTTCCTTTAGTCACTATCCCCGTAAAATACAGTGACTCTCTTAATTACATGCTTAGTTTTTTTCCAAAGGCTCTAGCCATGCATGTAGGCAATAACTGAGGCTGGGAGGCAGGGGACCATGTAATAGAGCAAGAGCAGTGCAGCCTGGTGGAAAACATCCCGGCGCAGCGCCCAGGGCACCGTGGCGGGGCCGGCACCAGCTCCGGGGCGGCTCCCGCACACACCAGCTGAGCTGCGCTGCTGGGGCTGTTCGCTGTCACTGCTGGGGCTGTTTGCTGTCACTGCTGGGGCTGTTTGCTGCCACTGGCTGGGGCTGTTTGCTGTCACTGGCTGGGGCTGTTTGCTGTCACTGGCGGGGGCTGTTCGCTGTCACTGCTGGGGCTGTTCGCTGTCCCTGCTGGGGGCTGTTCGCTGTCACTGCTGGGGCTGTTTGCTGTCACTGGCAGG
>QUSF01000212.1:114289-130681 GCA_003676055.1 Chloebia gouldiae | reverse complement strand
GTGCCCAGCAGCCCCCGGGAACCGCGAGGCTGGGAACAGAGCTAAGGGAAATCAGGGTACAGACAGGAGTACCCTTGGGAGGAGAAGGAGCCAGAGGAAAGACCTGCTACACACACACTGGACTCACAGGTTTAGAATTCTGTGCCTAACTCTGCCAAAAGTTTTTTCAGTTATTTATCCGACTCTACCGTGGTGTATTCCAAGTCCATCCCCCATAAAAGCAACAGAAATAACTACATCCTCACAACTTTTCAGAGAGTTCCCTGCAGTTCTCTGAGTCACAGCCAAAATTCTGTCTGGAGCAGTTATTTTGGGTATGACTTTATCACCAGGGAATGAAGGAATTAAAAAATAACTTCTTTTCTGGTCAAGGAGTTTATTGCCACATCTCATATTTCATTCTGAATTTCATTTTTTCAGTACATTCCTTTTCTGGAGCAACACTCATGGAGATGATATGAGCAGGGTGCTTGGACAGCAGCTTTCCAGTACAGAGACTTTATTTGGAAGTGTATAAAACCCTAAGAACTAATAAAATATTCTTGACTCCCAAGGCAAAGCATGTGCAAGATAAGAAGGGTCAACACTGAATGGATTATAAACATACAAGGTTCTCCAAATTCCCTTCCCCTACCCAGCTTTTAATACAAAATAAGATAAAACTCAAAAATAGCTTTGAGCACGCTTGGAAGTTTAATCCCAGAGTGGAGGAGGAGGGCGTGCTGCTGGGATGCCTTATCACAGCAGCTTGGGCTGCCGTGTGAGACCCCGAGGGAGGAGGGAGCCGGGCAGGGCCCAGGAGCTGCATCACCAAAACTCTGCAAACTCCACTGCCACCTCCTCACAACGAGAGCAGCGCTGCGGGGAGGAGTCACATCACACCCCAGGGCAGGCAGGGAAAACACTGCAATTCATTGCACATTATATATAGCGATTATATATATATATATATATATATGTGTGTGTGTGTGTGTGTGTGTGTGTGTGTGTGTGTGTGTGTGTATAAATTAACTGCACATTATATATAGAGATAATATATTTTTTATATATTGTACATTATATAGATAATATATAGATATATATATAAATTGAATTCATAGCACATTTTATACATATCTTGAAACTGAATCCACTGCACATATATATACAAGAAAACTGGAATCCACTACATATATATATAAAAGAGAATTCATTGCGCGTCTGTACCCACACAAACACTTCAATTTAATGTGCACAAGTAAAGCTTTCATTTCCATTAATTTGCACGATAAACATCTTCACTAATTATACGCAGTGCTTACACTAATCACCTGCCTGAAGCCATCAGATTTTATGTGGGACTCCTGTCAGACCTCATAAAGCAAATAGGGCTGGATCAGATGCCTGGGTGAAAAGCCCCTGCACCCTGATGCTAAAACCGTACTGGGCTGCAATTCTCCCTTCTGAAGGGGCAGAGAAGCAGTCAGCTCTCACCCAGGCTGCCTCCCACCCTGCCCCCTCCTGCCTGCGGGCACCCCACTGTCAGGCTCATGGCTTTTCCTCCTTTCCTCCCCCTGCCCTGCAAGATTTATTTCTGCTGTCTGCCAGAATTCCAGTTCCCCGCTGGGTTTGTCCTTCCAGCCCCCTTCCCGAGCTGCTCCTCGTTCAGAGATGGCCTCACGGCAGGAGCAGCTCTGCTTTCTGTGGGTGATGGAGAGAGAATTATTACCGAATCCCTCCCTGGCAGGGTGGGCAGGCACAGGTGCCCAGAGCAGCTGTGGCTGCCCCTGGGTCCTGGCAGTGCCCAGGCCGGGCTGGACATGGGGCTGGGGCAGCCTGGGGCACTGGGAGCTGTCCCTGCCAGGGCAGGGTGGCACTGGGTGATTCTCAAGGCGCCCTCCAGCCCAAGCCGTTCTGGAGTCAGGAATCCAGCCCGTGCAGCCCTGTTTGGCTGCGGGCAGAAGAGAGAATGCAAACCCAGAGACAGGGGGGGAAATCAGCTGCCCAGCTCGCCAGGGCCAGGCCCAGCGCTTTGTGTTGGCACACCTGGAGGATCAGCGGTGCCTCGGCAGGGCAGGGCCGCCTGCCCAGCCCGATCCTGCCCCAGCAGGGCACGCGGGGGGCTCCGCAGCCACCCTCCTCCTCCTCCTGCCCCGCTCCCAGATGCGCTGGGACAGTCGCTTTCTTCATGATTAACTTCCTGCCGCAGCAGGCCCACGCAGTCCTGAGCCTCTCTGCAAATGTTCCTTTATTAATGCAATTCAACACCAGAGACCCTGCCAGGATGAAGGATACGCTGAGCTCCTCTCCGGCCTGAGCAACCACGTGCAGCACCCAGAGCCCCGCTTGGAAGGGCTCAGGAAAGGGCTCAGCTACTTTTCAATTCCCAGGCTCCGATCCAACGAGGTCAAAACTAGCATTCCATTAAAATAATTGGAAGTGTTGAACCATTCCGTGATGAATTCATTTCCTACTTAAATGCACATAAAACAGCCAGACTGGAATGACCCTTATCCACACATATATTTTTAAAAGAAGTCAAAATTACTCCAAAACCATACAAAATAAAATTCTTTTTCTTGTTGACTATCACATACAGCAGTAGCTACAGCAGCACCACACACCTCAGAATTTGACATGAAAACATTCTAGAAAGGATGCAGACACAGCAATTAACAGTTCAGTTTCACTGGGCTGGAGGTGTTTGGTTTTCCCTGTCTCAGCCAACCTTCTCTGTTCCCAGCTGCTCCCTCTTCTTAAGAAAGGTACAAAAAAATCCTATATTTTTAAAATTTTGGTTTTAAAACTCTTTCTTCTGATTAAAACAGCTTCTCTCTCAGCACCTTGTCTTTAGAGGAGAGGAATAACAATTGTATTTTATTTCTCATGAAAAATAAATCAAAGCAGAGAAGCAAAATACATTTGTTCTAGAGTCTCCAAAATGGACTTTAACAAATGGAGTGTAAAACTCTGCAGTTTGCTGCAGAATCAGCACCTTGGGGTGGAATTTGGTTTTCAATGCCGGCCACCTGCGAAGATCAGCCCTGCAGTAGCCAGAGCAGTTATCTTGGATTTCAGAGGGAGTCATTTGTCACTGGAGCACAGGAGGAAACAACACGCGGGCATGAACTCAGCTCCTGTGCCAGATAAAACCATCCAGCCCAGAGCCTCCTGGCACTGCAGGGCTGGGGCAGCAGCAGCAGGGCTGGGGGCCAAGCTTCAGTTTTCCTCCACTGCACCTGCAGTGGCTGAACTACCAAAAGCTCTGCCTTTGGAGGAGTTTGGAAGAAGGATAATTTCAACTTTTCCCACTGAAAGTGATGTTCCCCTTCTCCCCTTGTCAAAAGCAAAACATTTATTAAAGCAGCATTGATTTCCCATCCTTTCGTCCGCTCCTGTTTGATCTGGAAGCTTAATAAACTCTTCCTGGCACACAATGAAATATTGCCAGTTGAATTCAGATGAGAGTTTGCGAGCAGTGTCTTTCCTAATTAAAATCAAAACGCTTGCATAGGCGAGGACTGTGCTTGGCATGTGATGCCAGGGCTGGTGGCGAGCCCGTGGGAGGGAGCCCAGGGGCTGCCAGCCCACCCAGCACGGCTGCAGCAGAGGGGAAGCGCCTCTGCTGCCCAGAGCGCTGCCAAAGGACGGGCTCTGCACCACCAGTGCCTCCAGGAGGGCAGCCCCCTTCCAGGAGAGGCACCCTCGAATCCAGGAGAGGCACCCCCCTTCCAGGAGAGGCACCCCCTTTCCCCCCGAGCTCCCTGGTGACCATCCCAGCCACTGGCACTGCCCCATCCCAGCCCACTCACTCCTCCCCACACCATCCCCAAAGCCCTGACGGTTCAGCAGTGCGGTTAAACCTTGGGATTTGGTCCAAAAGAAGAAGCAGTTTGAGGTTTATACCTCATTATAATGCTCAGATTCACCATATCCATGGGGTAACCTGAAAATAACTTCTGTAGGAAGAAATCCCAGCCAGGAAAGTGTCAGAAACACAACACACCACTATGTGCGCTGTAGCCAAAGAAAGGTTAAGAAATAGAAAATTACAATTCAAGATATATTTATCATTCATTTTCGGTGGACAAAAAAAATTCTCTAATCTATAGTTGAGCTCTAAATGTTTTGGGTTTTTTTTGGAAAGAAAACACAAAAGAAACAGGAATGTAGCAAAGCTGAAGCTTGATTTTTAGTTTGAAAACACGTGAGGGAACAATTTTCCTGCTGCAGTTTCAGGTGGGTTATTTCGCCATTAGTCCAGGAACTGGTTTGTTGGGTTTTTTTAACGCCTGTGATTGTTCAGCAAATTACAGCGTTTGCAGCTGCCATCGGAGACACGGCTGCGCTGATTTCTGGTTCACTGAACGCAAAATTCCTTTCACACCCCACAGAGAGCCACTGTGAGCTGCTGCACAGCACGAGGAAAGGCTCCCCACGCAGCACCAGATCCCAGCACCGCCCGGCCCCGAGGCTCCCAGAGCCCCTAAAAACGGGGGTGTCCCACAGCATCCCTACAAACAGCAAACAGGGGGTGTCCCACAGAAATCCTACAAACAGCAAATGGGCAGTGTCCCACAGAAATCCTAAAAATGGGAGGTGTCCCACAGCATCCCTACAAACAGCAAACAGGGGGTGTCCCCCAGAAATCCTACAAACAGCAAATGGGCAGTGTCCCACAGAAATCCTACAAACGGGGGTGTCCCCCAGAAATCCTACAAACAGCAAACAGGGGGTGTCCCCCAGAAATCCTACAAACGGGGGTGTCCCCCAGCGAGTCACAACGGTGGCAGTGCCAGGAGGGAAGGACAGTGCCCAGCGGGGTCTCTGCACTGGCTCCTTCACAGCCACATTCCCACAATGTGTCTCCACTCAAGCAGCCTCACCTCCCTTCTCCCACACCTCCCTTGTTTTGAGCCCCTTCCCTTTTCCACATTAAAGACAGGCTCTGGAGCCTCTCCTGCTTCTCAGTATCAGGGACGTTTTTGAAGCTTTGCAGAGAATATGTAAGATGAATATTATGATCTCACCTTTTTATACTTGCTGAATATTTAAAGGGTTTTAGCTCCCTTAAAATAAATCCTTTCCAAGTGGAAGGACAGAGGGCTACTGTTTCCATAACAACCACTCCTCAGAAAAATCTTCTTTTGGTAAATACAGCAGAATTAACTGCATAGTTTTAATATTTAATCATATCCTGTTAGACATGTATGAAAGAAGGTAAACTTCAGTTCACCTTGCCTCTCTCCCACCACTCATTTTTTTTTCTCTCATTGAGCAAAACCTGTCTCCTTTCAGAGAGTAACAGAGGAGCCCTGTGAGCTCATTCACTGCGCTGCTGAGCAGCTGATGGGCACCCCTGGAAACAAAATCAGAGTGAAAACTGCTGATGCATCTTCCATCACTGCAATTTCCACAAGGTTGGAACAAGTCACTTCAGATAAAATCCTGGGAGAGCCATGGCAACTGTCTGGGTAATAAACATGGAAAGGCATTCCCTGTTCTGTATTAGGTGGGGACAAAGGGGAATTGAGGCTTCTGGCAGAAACCAAAAACCACAGTGTGAATTCCCTGATCTGAACATGGACAGAGGCTGCTCTGGGGGTCTCCCCCCCTGTCCCACCTGCCCAGCAGGCAAGAGAAACAGGCCCCATCCCTGGAAGTGTCCAAGGCCAGGCTGGACGGGGCTTGAGCACCCAGGGCAGGGGGTGGAACAAGATGGGCTTCAAGGTCCCTTCCAAGCCAAACCATTCTGTGATTTGCAGGCTGTTTTCCCCAAGGCACTGCCCCGAGAGGAGCACCAGCACAGCAGCCAAACACTCCCTGGGGAGGGAACTCTCAGCCCCGTGCCCACCCGCATGGAACCCAGCCCGAGCTCTCTGCTTCTCCATCCAGAGGTGCCAGAGCTCCTGACCTGCTAATCAGATCACAGCTGCTCCCATCTCAAATTAACTTCCCACGTACGAGTGAACTATGAAATTGAAATTCACAGGTTGAAGGTTTTCACACAAAACTCAGTAAACAGTTTCCATCAACTACAGTTGGAAAAAAAATCCCATCCCTTAAATTGATATTCAGCTTTTTTCCCATGCTTTAAACAGAGTCCTTATAAATTTCTGCCCATTTTTAATATGAGCAGCTCAGCAGACTCTGCAATACATGGAGCACATAGAATATACTTGCCATACATAAATACATTTTTTTTGGCTTTTTAATAAAATTCATTGCATGGCTGTTGTGGTTGTTTTTCTACTAAAAAACAACTCCAGCTTCAGCCTCAGAAGAGATGAAAAGCATCTCCCTCCTTTCCAGACCGAGTACTGCACAGTGACCCTGGAAGAAAGACTGTTACAATTCAGCTGATTTTTAACCTTTCAGAATAATAAAATTGAAGATCTGACTTGCAACCACAACTAAAAAGCTTCTTTGAAGCTCTTGATAAAGGAAACATTTCATAAAGGCCGTTCCTGCCTGACAGCGGCTCAGCAGCTCTTGCCCAGCCTGAGCCACAACCTCAGCAAAGGCACTGCGGAGGGACAGCTCCAGGAACGCTGGCTGGCCGGAGAACGGGATCAAAGGAGGAGCCCAAGGCAGCCAGGAGGGGCAACGAAAACCACTCTGTAACAGCAGTTCCTATTGGAGATGCAGGTTCCTTTGTGCTGTTTTGGGGGGATGCTACTGATGCACAACCATGTCCCAGGGCAGGATCTGTTCCCAGGGCAGGACCCCTGTCCCAGGGCAGGACCCCTGTCCCAGGAGCGCCGCGCAGCCTGGCCCAGGAGGAGCAGCCCGGCCTGGGAGGAGCTGCCCGGCCTGGGAGGAGCTGCCCTGCCCGGCATGGAGCAGCTCCCAGAGCTGGCACGGCAGGCTCCCGCAGGCTTCAGCCCCCGGGACACGGCCCTGGCCACCCTGGCCGGTGTCTCAGCAGCCCATCAAGCCATCACTTCAGGCATCTGAACGAGCTCGCTCACCTCCATATGCTGTTCAGACACACCCTTACTGTAACAACCCAGGACTGAAGCTGAAATTAAGAGATCCATCCCACTGGAAACATCCCAGAATTTTGTTCCCTGGAATAAGTGGACAGGTTGTCCCAAGGCCACAAAGCTTCAGGAGCTTTCCCTTTCCCTTGAGCAGTGACTCTCTGTTGTACCTTGGGATGTGGGACGCTGCATGCTCCATGGATGCTTTTCTTTTAGCAGTTCTCCTTTATGGGAGGATTCTGCAGCTCCTTTTTGCAGGCTCCTGCTGTGCTGCCTGACAAGCCCAGCTGCACCATTAGCCCTCCCATCAGTCCCCCAGCCCTCAGGGAGCCCCAGACGCCTCCATAAGGAGCAGAGGGTGTGCACGGAGCCCAGGGATGGCGCTGCCCTAAGGACGGCTCAGGGCTGAAATGAGCTCAGGCCGTTCATGACTGAAATCCTCCTCTGCTTTGCAGGCACGGGCTCAGAAAGGGTTTAGTGAGCTCAGGCCTAGCTCACAATGAGCACGGTCACCACAGTCTTCTCCTCACACAGGGCAGTGTTGCAGCTTAGAAACACCACAACTGGGCACTGATCTTGGTGCCCAGACTTGTGCTCTGGGCTCTTGGTGAAGGCACAAATGTACCAGTGGCTGACAGCTGTTTGATGACATTTGTTTTAAACATGTTCAGCACATAACCTCCAGATCTCTTTTTCCAAAACCATGAGGAAAACACAAGGCAGCAAGGTTGTAAGATTTGATACCATGGCAAATATGGCCACTCTTTGAGGGCTGCAAGATGCCTCTCATGAAAACCTCCACACAGAAGGTTGTTTTTACAAAATAGCCTCTATCACATCTTTTATTTCCTGCTTTTTGTTATGATTATTCCTTGGACTGAAAGCAGAGGACACTAAAGCCTTGGGATTTAGCATCAAGGAATTGCTGTACTGTGGCTATTCAACACAAATATAAGTACCTGTGAGAACCAGGTGAAGATAAAAAACACAACACACAGAACCTGGCCCTGGGTTAAATCTAACCTGGAACTTTGGTACCCGAGAGGTGAAGGTGGGTTTTCATTTTGTTTTCCAGGCAATCCATTGGTATTATTTCAGACTACATGAAGGAGTAAGGATTTCTCTAGACAGTGAGTGTGAAAGAAAAGGGATGTAAAGATGAAGGTTTCATTGAAGAAAAGTATTGGTTCTTTGTCAGAGGTGGAAAAAGTTGAGGCTCTACAGGTCTTGCCCTCGGTGTAAGAGAGGAGGAGTTGTTTGCTCTGGCTGACACACGAGCAATGCCCTGACTGATCCTGACCCGCACACTCTGAAATTTTAGAGTTCTGTGTAATCTAAGGCTTGTTTACCTGCCTTGCACACAAAAGGATAAAAGCTGTCTGGAGCAGAAGGGGAAGAGAACAGCTGGTTCAGGGCATTCCCAGCTTTGCACACAGCACTGGGCACAGAGGATGGACAAAGCAGTGACAGCTGTGTGCCAGGGGACAAAGGGCTCCTGCCAGCCTGACACCCGAGGAACTCTGAGGGACTGGGAATGCTGCAGAACACACCACAGAGGGGGAAATGTGGAGGGCACACCATCAGGGTCAAGCATGCACAAAGCCAGTTTCATGTTGCTACCTCTCACATAGATCAGTTGGAGATCTGAGACACAGCTGGAGGTGACTGCACCACACACAGAGCCTGCCATCAAAGGAACCCCCTCTCCATCCTTTAACACGCCTTAAGAATTGGTTTTCTCCACAATTCATTGCCTGCACTGTGCTCATTTTTACAATTCATTTGGGAGGAGAAACGTTGAGAAGAATGAAGGTGTCTTTGACCTTCATCTCCTCAGATGGAGATGGCCCTGCTGCCTGTTTCCTGATTTCCATGGCATTGCACTGCTCATTTGGGAAACATGAAAAATATGGTTGAGTCAATCCCTCTGAGTTATTCTGGAGGAGTCAGGCTCTTGGTAAGATGGAAGGTGATTGAAATTCTATGGCCCCACTTTTTAAGATATTGGGAACACAAAGCTGCCAGCTGCATGAGACTGAAAACAGCACGGACGCTTGGCAGAATACATCAGAGCCCAGGATTTTGCTGCTGTTATTTACTAAGCATTTTTAACCCTTCACTTTCCACAGTCAGAAATTGCTCTGCATAACTTGGCCTTAGCTGGCTTTGGCTTTACCTTTGCAGAGACCCCGGACAGGTGGCAAAGGGACAGGACCACTGAGCCAGGAATAAGGAACAGCTCTGGTGTCCAAACTTTCGGTGCCACAACAGCTTTCAAACATTGCAGGAACTGACTGGAAAACAGGGACAGCTTTGATGCACCCCAAAGTTCAGCAGACCTCAGGTGGAATTAATGGAAGATGACTCAGTGCTGATAAATTCCAACCTGTCCCAGTTTTACAATTAAGTGTTGTCAAGGCGAATTACCCACAAGCAGGTTTCATTCCCTGCCCTGTATTTAAAGGCAACCAGCGGCCCTGTCCGTGTCCCAGCGAGCAGGTAAAGCCATTAAAGAGGAGCTGATGTAGGAAAGCGCTGACCAGCAGGCAAGCTCTTGGAATTCAGACAAGCTCTTTAGCACATCTTTAGTGAGCAGAGCCCCAGCTCTGAAGTAATTCTCCCTAAACACCCAGAGCAGACAACTACTGCAAGAGCTTTTTGGTATCCTGCCCTTCATCACGCACACCTTCCACCCAGAGCTCCCCGATTCCCACGCAGGCTCTCGCTGCTCGTTCAGATAAAACCCGAACCTGACCTTGAAAACTGCAGCAAGAGTGAAATGTTGTGTAACCAGTGACAGCCCAAATTAAACAAACACTACAGGAGTGGCAGACAGACGTGCAGGAGGGAAAGGTCTGCGCCGAGCAGGGCGGGAGCGGCGGCGCTCCCCAGGTGAGCTCTGCTGTTGACTGTACAGATTTGCAATTGTAAGTACCAGTGATATTAACGGTGTGGAATCTTAAAAAACCTATTTACTCAATTACAGGGCTGCCCAAATCTCGTTCAGACAAACACAAGTTAATGCTAGAACACCAGGAACCAAGCTTAGACAGCCTGGATAATTAAGATTCCTGGACTGGGACGAGCACATGTGTCTGAATGTGATTTTCAGGGCTGAACCTGCCGTGATTCATCAGCCGCAACCATGTAAAGACAACATGAAAACAAACTTATTAGTGGTGCTTTTTTGGGAGGTGGAAGTGCTGCATTCTGTAAGTCAGCAGTTTTCTCAGTCTGCAAGCTCCTGTTTACTACTGCTCCGCTCCGGAGCTCTCGCCTCACCGCTCTGACTCACAAATAATCTCACAGCAGCGACCTGGGCTGCAGGGGACGGGCTGGGGAGGAGGGACCCGGCGCTGTGCGAGCGGAGGCCGGGAAAGCAGCGGGACGAATCCCACTGCCGCGGGTGCAGCACCCCTGCAGCGCCCCTGCAGCCCCCCAGGCTCCTGCGACACCCCTGCAGCACTCCTGCAGCACCCCTGCAGCGCCCCTGCAGCCCCCCAGGCTCCTGCAGCACCCCTGCAGCACCCCTGCAGCCCCCCAGGCTCCTGCGGCACCCCTGCAGCACCCCAGGCTCCTGCAGCACCCCTGCAGCACCCCAGGCTCCTGAAGTACCCCTGCAGCCCCCCAGGCTCCTGCAGCGCCCCTGCAGCCCCCCAGGCTCCTGCAGCACCCCTGCAGCGCCCCTGCAGCCCCCCAGGCTCCTGCAGCAGCCCTGCAGCACCCCTGCAGCCCCCTGCAGCCGCTCCCACCCTCCCGCGGCGCTGCCCGGACCCGGCTGCACTGGAGGACGGTCCTGCACTCAAACCGCGTTCAACAAACCCATTGACAATGTGTCATCAAACACTGTCAGCAGTGTCAAAACAGGCTTCCCATCGTTTTCAATTTCCATGTTTGTTGTTATTTTTAATGCAACGGATTCAGCACAGAGAATATTCCAATTAATCTCGGATGTTCACAATTTCACATAAATTCAACATTTAAATGTCATGCCAAAGCAGCAGGTTTCAGAGCCTGTTTGAGACCCTTTTTGAGAGTACCCAGCAACCTCAGTGACACCTTCCCCTTCCCTGCTTGGTGCCACCTGTCCTTTCCATAAATCCCTGCCCCGTGCAGACCCAGCCTGACCCTAGCCTGCCAACATACTCTCTTAGTGCAGCTGAGACCTGAAGGAAGGGATTATGTCCATTTAAAAAGAATCCTGCACCTGTACAGTAAGATTTTGAACAGCCATAAAGCCAACAATGAAAAAAAAACCAACCCAAAACCAAAGCTAAATACAGCCACCAGCCCTCCCAGTCCTGCTCCCTGAGCTATGCAGTGATACTGCTTTGGTCACAGAGGCCACACAGGTTCACATCAAGCTTTTATTCTGTAATGAAGATTAATTCCTTCTCTAGCTATAGTTCAGCATTAAAAAAAAAAAATTAAAGTTTTACTTGGGGAAAAACCTCATGAACTGCACTCTTCCAGCCTGCCCTAAATTAAAGGGACTTTTTCAAGAGCCTGCTTGCATGATTAAAAGAACATTTGAAATATAGACCTTCCTTCCACAGCTCAAAAGCAAGGCATAAAAAATGATATTCCATTCTCAGCCAGTAATTGCACAGGGCTCAATATTAACCTGGTCAATGAAATTCAATCAGCTGAAAAGCACAGGTAGCGCTGAGCAGCCCAGGCCATCCCTTCCTGGGGACATTTTCCTGCCAGTGAAACACGGGAGCGTTCATCCTGCCCGCAGTCCTGGCTGGCAGGGGCGGGGCTGTGGGCATCTCCTGGTGCCCAGCCCTGCAGGGCCAGCTGCGAGCACCCGGCCCCTGCTGCAGGAAGGGGAAAGGACAGAGCAGCTGCTGGCCAGGCCACGCAGCCACAGCGACACCGAAAAGCAGAATACTGCGAGTCGCAGCAGCAGCTGGGAAGGCTCTAGAGCAGCCGCTCCCCAGCAGTGCCGAGGCCAGCGCTGCACCACGGCCCCCAGCGCCGCACCTGCCCAAATCCGAGCGGGACCCCGGGGCGCCGGCGCAGGCCGGCCCCGCTGAGGCAGCGCCCAGCTGGGAGGGCAGCGCTGCTGCCCGGCTGCCCCAGGTCCTCTTGCCCGGCTCCCCAGACCCTGCTCCCCGCCTGGGTCCCGGATCCTCCACGGGAAGCGGGGCTGGGGCACAGGGCAGGAGAAGCTGTGCCCCCCGGGGTTGTTTTTAGGGCTGTTTCTAGGGTGCCATTCAGCAGCAATCCCAGAGGATGGGCTCTCAGAAGGATAATTACAGCTGCGGTTCTGTGTTTGCAGGATTGGTGTCAGACACCGTGCTGGGAGGCAGCAAAGGCAAAACTGGGCTTGGCCTTTCTCACATCCTCCCTTTGTTCACCCTCAGTTTATCTCCAGCTGCAGCACAACCAAAATCCCAGACAACAAGCAGCAGTGGTATTTTGGTACAGCTGAAAATGGTGCTTCAAAGCACCCAGCAGACCCTCAGGCACAGAACTGCACAAGGAATGCTGCAGACCTGTGCAGCTCTGTCAAGTGAAGAAATGATGCATAAGTGGCCTGCACTGCCACCAAACCAGCCCCAGCCCACCCCGAGCATCTCCTGTCACCAGGTTTTGCTCTCGTGCCATGAAGCCAGAAGTGCTCCAACCCTGAGATCAGGGGGGAAGTTCTTGGACATCATTTGTCTGGAAAAAGCCACTGAACACTCTCAGTAAGTAATCACAAAGGAGCTGAGGAGGGGTCAATAACTACCCAAGGTGCAGCTGGAAGAAGCCAAGACTGCTGCTCAGGCCGAGCTGCAGAGCAGCTGGCCCAGCCCAGCCTGGGCTCTGTTTTCCCACAGCTGCCCCAGCTCACCCGAGAACGGCAGGGCCCCGAGGTGGGGAGAGTGCCCAGCCGCATGTAAATACTTCATCGATTTTCTTCCTCCCTCCAGATGGTGCAATTCAGAAAAATGGTTTTTAAATGATGCCTTGCAGAAACAGCGAGCAGCACAGCCAATAACAGGCGTATCTCAGGTAAGCACTGACCTCCTTCCCTCCCCAGCCAGCTGAGGCATCCACAGCCCTGCGAGTGGTTTGTACAAATCACCTGCAGCCCATGAGCTCGAGCAGATGGCCCCTAATTGGAGCTGCAGCCCCTCAGCCGCTTCCCTCTCCTCCTTTATGTCTCCAGCAGGACTCAAAGATGGCTATGGAAAACAACTCTGAGTCCTTGCCACGTTCAGTCGAATTCTTTTCCTTCCTTCTAAACCCAAATAACCACATGCACCCAGGGAAAATTAATGTGACTGATGAGCCCAACTTGTTTCTGCTTGCAGGTGGTCAAAACCAGAGAGGAGAGGCAGCCCGGTGGCGATGGCCAGCCCAGGATGGATGGATGGGCACAGGGACAGACCCTGGCACAGCCACAGCACCCCTACACCCCGAGGGCCATTGGCACCTTGGCTCTAAGGAGCAGCAGGGAAATTTTGAATTTATTTTATTTTTATTTTATTTCCAGGAGCTGGCTGGAAGGCTGGGCAGGCTCCAGGCAGCCAGGGCTGCTGCACTGCTGCCTCCCCAGGGACACCAGGCTCAGGCTGCACATTCCCCCCCACTGCTGCTCCTGCACAGACAGGCAGCAGCAAGTGCCCAGCCTCAGAAAAATTAAGACTTGACTTTTGGCAGTTTTCCCAGTACATTACAAAAAAAAATAGCTGTAAAGTAGGTCACTGCACAATATGGAATTTCCCAGACATTTGCACCTTTTAGTAGAAACACTGAAGGGAACAAATTTACACTGTGGGTGAAAATGGGCTCAGGGTCATTCAAAACATGAAATCCAGCTGTGGGCCCCTGGCTTTCCGGGAGCCTCCCCCAGCCCTGCAAACCTCCTGAAGGCACCCTCACCCTTCCTGTGTCCTCCCCGGGACAGGGTGGGCACAGCCCCTCCATCCCTGCACCCGCACTCCCTGCAGTGCCGGGACTGCCCAGCCCAGCCCCAGCACAGAGGCCCTGGTACGGTTTGACACTGGACAACGCTATCGCCCCCATGAAAATTGAACTTTTTAAATGACTCCTACCTCGTGCCGGGGCTGCCCGAGCCCCTGGCGTGGGGAGCAGAGCCCAGCCCTGCACCCTCCTGCCAGGCCAGGAGTGGGGAAGGAGCTGGGAGCGCCCGCCCGGCACAGCCCAGCCCCTGCAGAGGGTAAATCGGGGCGGGGGGCAGGAGCAGGGAGGTGCTGATGGCACCCGAGAGCATCACCCGAGGGCAAACAACCGCAGCATGACTTCCCGGGGAGCCCGGGACCGTACCAGGGGAACGGCACAAAACCCCCTCCCCTCAGCTCCAGCTGTGTCACTGGGTATCCCCAAAACCAGCCGAGTCCGTGGGGAGCAGCTGCCCCTTCCTGCACCTGCTCCAGCCACACCAACACATCCAGCTCCCCTGGAAATGAGGTTCATTACCATTCCTTCGATTTTCTGTACATAAATATTTGCAGAAGCTCCTTATCTTTTTCCTCAGAGCTGCATCTCTCTCTCCACATGCCCAGCCAGCCTGCTTCTTCATCATTAGAAAATGCTGCAGGCTTTAAAGTAAAACTCAACAAGATGGAACAGGAGGAGAAGCATTGCTGCTGCAGGATGCACCTGAAGTGCCCCATCCCAGCTCCTCTGTGCCCTGCCTGGCTGGGAAGGGAAAGTTTTGCAGATAATTCCTCCCATACCCCTGGGAATGTGTTTTTTGTTTTGCCATGGAGCACAGCCAGCACCATCCCTCCAGCTGACTGGGCTGTCTGGACCCCACTGGTGAAACCAGGACACGCCGTGAAGCATCCCTGCCTCTGAGGCAGGGAAATAAGCTTGTCTTTTCTGTTCTCTTCAATTTCCAAAGCAAACAGTTCATCCTCACT
The DNA here is from genome assembly GCA_003676055.1 of Chloebia gouldiae. NCBI lineage: Eukaryota > Metazoa > Chordata > Aves > Passeriformes > Passeridae > Chloebia > Chloebia gouldiae. The sequence goes on along the minus strand of QUSF01000212.1, from coordinate 115,839 downwards.
GCTGTGCCAGTCACGCTGGGCTGCCTGGTCCATCTCCCAGTGCCCTGGGGACAGCTGTGAAGGTGGCAGCAGGCTGCTGCAGCCCCAGCATCGGCAGCAGCACCATCACACCTCACCCCGGACAGGATCGCCCTCCGCCCCGGGCTAAAAGCTTTTCCATTAGCAGCTTCACTGGATGCATTTTGTAGAAAGATAAAGCACCATGAGAAAATAAAGCCTTGTCATTTCTCTCTGCAAATAATTCAGGGCTGTAATGAGAAGGAATCAATCAAGGCAGAGCACTTGGGTTGCAAGGTCTTTCCCATGGTGTCAATGGGAAACTCGTATAAAACCCTGGCACTTTCACAGCCTCAGCATCATTTGCACAGCCTGAGGTGCCAAAGGGGCCTGGGCTGTGCCTCTGTGATGGTCAAAGCAAATGAAAGCCAGAGCCAAAGGAAGAGGAAAATGAGCATGAAGGAATTTACAGAGAAATCAGAGAAGTCACCGCTGAAGGTCTGTGCTCAGTCCGTGCCCAGCCCTCGGCTCTTCTCCAGAAACCCTTTCTCAAAGCCGTGTCTGCAGGAGCAGCGCAGGGACAGAGCCCCAGGGGAGGAAGGCAACAGCCCCCAGCCCCCAGCCCACCCTGCAGAGGCAGCAGGCACAGGGTGACCCCAGGGCACCTGCCCGTGCCCTTGAACAACAAAACATTTAATCCTGCATGAGGGAAAGCTGATTCCTGGCATTTGGAATTATTTCTACTTCACACGAATGGTGTCTGGTAGTTTAAAAAAACAGTGGAATGTAGTGTGTGCTGTCCCAAAGCCAGGGTGGGTGACCCGAGATGGCAGCAACGTCCCTCCAAATGTCACAAATGTTCTCTCCATCCTCTGTTTACAAGGCAGCAGCCAATGTGGGAGTTTTCCAGTTTTCCAGTGCTCAGCTCTGGACACATCCTGCCTCCCAGCCACGACTCCCTTCTCCTAGCCCTGCCTAAGCATCTTGGGAGCAAATGGAATTGTTTTCCCTTCGAGAGGATCCAGTCTTGGGCAGACTTTATTTCCTTTGAAAATATGACTTTTATTGGGAAGGAAAACACTGTCATAGAATCAGAGTGGTTGGAAGGGACCTTAAAGACTGTCTCGTTCCACCCCCCAGTACTGCCCACCACAGTTCAGCACCTGCAGAACCTGAGCTCCAAAGAGTGCAGGGGATCCAGGCTGGGCTGCCAGGCCCTTTTTCGGGCACTTTGGAACTTCGGGCAATGCAAACAGCTCGATGGCATCAGGGGGACACAGTGTCCTGGCCTGACTGGCCTCCTACCTGTGCCCAGCTCCTGCCCACAGCTGGCTCTGGGCCAAGCCAGCCTCCAGCCGGGAGCTCAGGTGAGCACTTGATTCCCTGGGGATAAAAACAAAACAAAGCTTCAGTCACATTCAGCGAAAAATCTGACTGTGTAAACAGCCACGAGGCGAGAGACCCAGGAATACCAGCGCTGTGTGAATTTGTTTTGGGCAGCCCAGAGAGTGACCGCAGGCACCCAGGGGTGTCCTGGCCGAGGGAGAGGCACC
>QUSF01000212.1:78086-99771 GCA_003676055.1 Chloebia gouldiae | reverse complement strand
TGGTGACAGAGCCAGGGGCTGGTGACAGAGCCAGGCTGCAGCAGGGCAGCGCTGGGGCTCACCTTGTGCCCTCGCCCCTGTGCCACCAGCCCAGAGGGGATGGAGGGAGGGATGGGAGGCTCCGAATGCAGCAGAAATAACCAGCAGCATGTGACCTGTAGCCCATTGCCTCGGCACTCAGCTCACCAGGATGCTGTAGGACAGTTCAAACTTTTGCCATGTGAAATAAGAGCATTTATTGGGCAAGTCAAGCCAGCGAATTACCAAAAACAAAAGGAGTACACTGGAAGCTGGGGAAGCAAATCCCTGCTCTGCTTGGTCCACACTCCCCAGGACACTGGAACCCCTGGGATAGGGCTGAGCAAGGGCAGAGCTCAGTCCCGGCATCGCCCCTGTGACATGTCCACATGATGGGAACAGCTGACACAGCCAGGAGGAGTGACAGTGGTTGAGAAACATTATAATTACAAAGAACAATAAATATTGATTTTACAAGTGCATATTTGTGTCTAGTTTTATTGTAAACAATATCAGGCAATTCTGCCTGGTTATTTTTTTTTATCTTAGGCCAGCAAACTCTCCAGCAAGTCCAAAAAACTGAGATCAAACGGGTCACATTTGAGGGATCTGCCTGACAGCAATTTCTGATTTGGGAAGTGTCACCTGCCCTCAGTGATACCCCAAGGACAACATTTTTTGACATTGCAGATACTGATATGATGAATGAAGCCAATCAAGCATCTCCTGTAGATTGATGCGCTCTTAAAAAAGAAACCCTCAGTACCCACAGCACAATGTCAGCAGAAGACATGTGGAAGTGTAGGAGCTAGAACAGTATTCTTTTGAATCATTCCAGTGCTGCAGAGAAACCTTGTAACCTACCACAGGAAAGAGAAACTTGGCTATAAATTACCCTGCCTGGTCCTGCAGCCTCAGCGTGAAGCACGCGTGAGCAGCCTCTATCTCCTCAGGGTCTCAGAGGTAATATGGGAGTTAAGGCTGCACTGACATCACTCCTGAATAGAAAAAGTAATAAGTTAGTGCTTTGGAGAAAAAATACCACTTTCCCTGTTTGCCTCGGGCTCTCACAGCACAGCCTCTGTGCTCTGTGCAGCAGTGGCAGGCTGCAAAGGATCCCCGTCGTTGCTTCATCTCACTAATTAGAGTTTACCTGTTGCAGATTACAACACAGGATTAGTATTAAGCAAGAGCTGTCCTGCTCGCCCTCAGCCTGGTCCTGAGAAGTGCTGAGCAGCATTCAGGGGAGTTTTAATTCAGCCCTTCCTTGTAGGGAGGCTAAAACTTAATAACTTCTATTTAGAGTAATAAATTCACACATATTGTTTATACTTCCAGGTTTGGGAAGGGTTTTCAATTCCGCCGCCGTCCCCGGGCGGGCGGGCTCAGGCGGCGCACGCCCGGCACGGCTGCAGCCCGCTCTCGTCGCACGCCGGGCACCGCAGCGCCCGGTAGGACTCCCGGAATCTGTTCGCCAGCATGGAGAACTTGCTCCCGTGGCACAGCGAGCAGGGAGCGCAGCCTGAGCCTCTGCACTGGGAGCAGCCGCGTCCGGCGCTGCCCTCCTGAAGCAGAAAAGGATTTGTTAGTGGGGGCGAGATACCAAAGTCAGGAGCATTCTTGAAATTCTCTCTCCGGTCTTTGCCATCGTGGTTGCTCCTGACACACCACTCTGCCTCTGACAATCAGTTCTCCACAGCAACCACTTGGAGAAAAGGGCTCCCAACATGCTTGGGGACAATTTGTGGCAACTACTAGAAAATGAGAAGTTAATGTCACTGGGCTTATAACACAATACTCCAAACTCATCTTTCTCCTCTGCACAGCTCCACCCATCCTCCTGTCATTTCTTACCTCACCAGTTCCACTCTGTAGCCTCAGGTTTGAGCCACGCTTCATTTCTTCAGGGATTGCTCCTTACCTTCTCTCCCCAAATCCCTCAGCATGCACACTTTCTTTTGAGCTGTCCTTTGTGCCTGCCTCTCTCCCACTGTGCCAGGCAGGATTCAAATCCCACCTTGAAATTCCTGGGAGCAGAAGGACTGCTGTGACCCACGGGCCAGACTCAGTTACACGAAACTGTATCAGCTCCACATGACAATATTGGGGTTTGTGGGATTAAATCATGGTCAGACTAATTGGGATTCTGACCAACAAAGACTCCCCCGTGAGAAAGCAAATGTAAGGCACAACCTTATTGCCTTATTGCAGCTGATACCAAAATTTGAGCCTGAAGCAGTCTCAGCCACAGAGCAGCTGTGTTTAGCCTTGTCAGGCTGGAGAAACTCTGGCCTGCCCTTATCCCACTGGGAGGGGTGACAAGGGATGGAGCCCAGCCAAGCTCTGCAAATGCCAGCCACCTCCAGGGGAAGAAACCAGGGGGAGACAGGAGTGCCTGGAGCCAGCAGTGCTGCCCCCAGAGCAGGGTCTCGGCACTCGTTACCTCCTGAGGGAAACGAGGAACAGACTGGTGCTTTTTATCCAAACTTAGCTGGGAGCCAGAGACAGAGGTGGATGGGGCTCGGGTGGTTTGACCAGGGTTAAGGGGAAAAAGCAGTTTCCATTTTCTCTTACCTGCACATGCTGGTAGCAAGTGACCTTATTCTCCACATCTTTTTTGTGACCACCACTAAATAGTTCTTTCTTCTCCCGGTACACAAACGTCCAGTCATTTATCCCCTCAGTCTGGATGATTCTTCTCATGAGCTCTTTCTGGCCCATCGGTGCACGGATGATTTTCAGGTTATTGGTGTAAATGATGATCTTGCCAAAATCTACAACTGGGGAAGTCTGAAGAAAGAAGTTGCCAGTGTCTCACCAGTATAAATTCACTCTGCAAACACTGATGGTCCCTGCTTCCAGAAAAGTGTCCCCTCCACCAGGCCAGCTCCCCTGACCACCCCCAGAGCATCCAGCAAATTGGTGGAGATTCAGCCCTTACTGGGTAAATTTGTATTTTTTTTTTTCTAGTCATTTTAAAGCTAAACTTGGTCAAACCTTTCCCTGAGAGCAGCACTTTGCTGACCTGGTCCCTCCTCCCTGGGTGTCATATGGAGTTACTGGGGCCTATTGTTTTACACACTCATCATATTTCACTCTGTCTGCGTCAAGAAGCCATGCAAAAGGAGATGTTCCCCTAGAAAAGGCCCCGAGTCACACCAGCTGCCCTGAGGGGGCTGGTGCTCTCCTGGCAGTGGGGCACCTGCTTCCCTGTGGGGCGAAGCACGAGGGGGAGGCAGGTGAGCACAAGTCCTGCCCACCTGCAGAAGGTGAGAGCCTCGTGTGTGTTACACAGACACGGTGTCTCCAAGCACCCAGTGCATGTTGCTGCAACACAAGCTGCTACTGGGCACTGTGGTTACTCCAGGTATCTGTGGCTGTGGACACTGGGGAGGGAGAGGAGCAGTTACCCAAGAATGCAAAGCAAATTAACGGGCTGGATAAGATCGCAGTAGTGCACCGTCTTTGAGCAAGAGAGATTCATCGTGGTCTGATGTTTTCAGGCAAACTGCGTGTCCAGTGTGTCAGCAGGTCAAATATCAGCCACCTGGGTTTCCCACGCACAGCTTTGGTGAGCACCAGGAATTAACAGACGTTCAATGTGCTCAAATCAAGGCCATAAAAAGTATTTACACACATTGTGCATGTACTGCCTCTGTATAAGGACTAAAGAAGCACATCTCCATCACTGGCATTAATTATATGTTAAGAAAATAGCCAGTGAAACTAAGCTGGGATTGTCAAAGTAGCCAAAGTAATTCTGGCTGCCAGAGGATGCAGACACCTGGTACCTTGGTGGCAGCACTGGCTTCCTGCCAGCCAAAGTCACACAACTTTAATATTTTAAATATATCTAATTAACATCCTCCTTACATTTGACTGATCTAGATGCGGTAGGATTCCCATGTACAGATATCAGTATCTATGGAAACATTCTCTTTTACTCTACCCAATGGACAAATGCAGACCAGGACCAGGAGAAGCCAGAGCACAGCTGGAGCACAGCTGGCAGATGCTGCCCCTCCTGCAGACCCCGAGCATCCTGGCACGCGTGGCGCGTTCCGCACACGGAATTCCTGGAACAACGGCTGGAGAGTCGCAGCCGCCCTTTCCAAGCCCCGGCCGGACAAAGTTTGGGCGGCCGAGGGGGCGGCCGGGCTCCTGCCGGTCGCCGCCCCGGGCAGGATTGGGCCCGGAGCTGTGCCCGAGCGGGCAGCACTCACCCTGCAGAGGCCGGCGCCCGGCTGGCAGTCGCTGAGCAGGGGCGCGGTGCCCGCCAGCCCGTGAGCGGGATCCTCGCGCAGGACGCTGATCCTGCGGGCGGTCAGGGCCGTGGGCCAGCAGAACCTGTTCTCCAGCAGCTCGCCCGGCTCCAAGGGCCCGCGCAGGGGCTCCCCCGGCTCCAAGCTGTGGCGCAGGAAGCGCCGCGAGTGCTCCTTGGCCGGGGGCTCCAGCTCCTGCCCGTCTTCATAGACCTGCTTCAGCACCCGCCCGCTGTAAGCCGAGGAGATTTTGAACCTCACCTTGCGGGGCCGTCCCTCGTGCCGCTGGCCGGGTTTCTTCTGGGGCTCATCCATCACCGGGAGCTCAAACTGCAGGGGCCGGAGATCAGCTCCAAAGCTTTGGGTCCAAAAGAAAACACTTCCAGCCTCCCCCTGCCACACGATGTATAATTCAAGGTTTCTAGTAGTTCCTCTCATCTTACAGCAAAACCGACACCGCTGCATTAAATATTAATAGAAATTCACAAAGAGAAAATATCACCGGTAGTGAAGACAAAAACAGGTTGGTGAGCGGGGGCCAGGCTGGACACCACAGGAAAAAAGGAGTTAACCTGGAAGGAGAGGATTAAATATCATGTTTCTGAAACCATGGAAATGTTTCTGCCACATCCTGTGATAAGAACTACCCCAAATACCTCATCCCAGTAGCTTTTCATAATTGTCCGACAAGGTCAAAAGTTAAAAAGACAAAATCGGAGAAAAAGCAATCCAGCCTCACAAATTGCAAATGTGACTAATTCTTCTCCCATTCTCACACTGAAACCCCGACAGCACAAAGCTCAGTTTCATTTTAATGTAATGTGCTCCTCTACAGGTTGCGAGATCTAATTAAGATATTCCCTCATTAGTGCTCAATCCCTATTTGTAATTCTTGATGCCTTTTAGGGCCTTTTGGACCATTCTGGGTTTGGTTTTCATGTTTAGGAGACAGTCACTCATGCAGCCCCAGCTGAGGGACTTCCTTTGCCCAGCACTGCCAAACCTCCATGTTCAGGCAGCCATCGGCGCCAGGCAGGTCCTGGGACAGCCCATCCCCAGAGATCCCAGCTGTCCCATCCATCCTATCCCCAAAGATCCCAGCTGTCCCATCCATCCTATCCCCAGAGATGCCACCCGTCCCATCCATCCTATCCCCAGAGATCCCAGCTGTCCCATCCATCCTATCCCCAGAGATGCCACCCGTCCCATCCCCAGAGACCCCACCCGTCCCCCAAAGCTGGTACCCCACTGCCCTGGTCTCTGTCACAGAGGCTTTGGTTCCTGCACCTGTCCCTGCCTGGGCATCTTGAGTTCCTCTGACCTTTTGAGGGATAAAATAAAGTGGTACAAAACATGTCTACAGGAAACTGGGTTTTAAACATCACCCAACACCTACCTGAATCATGTAGGTCCCCAACAGGAGTTAAAATCTTTTTTTTTTTTTTTTTTTTTTTGAGTTCCAAGACTTTAGTACATATCCACCATTACACTCAAGGGGGACTACCTTGGCAGGATGAACGCAGAGAGCTTCATTTAACTTCTTTCAATTCAAACCCAGCACTGTTAAAACTTAATGCTCTCAAGAGGTTAATTCATTATGTCTTTTAAACGTTTGTTAATGAAATCCTAGGATGACACTTTAGCAGCTGCCTGCTAATAACTCCACTGCACAGACCTTCCACCAACCAAACAGCTGCACAAGCAGTTTCTGTCATGACAGACGCCGCTCTGAGGGTCCCTTGGGCTGCTGGAAGCCTCATCACAAGGACACGTAGAAAATGTTTCCTGCACCGAGGGAGCAGGCCTGAACAGGCCCGGGAAAGCACACGGCCCCGGAGCCGCCCTTGGCATCGCCGCAGCACCACTGCAGCGCTGCTGCCAGGCTCCATCCTGCCCCACGCAGCTCTGTGTGAAAACTCGGATTTGCATGAGCCACGCTCGGCTCCTCCCGCATTCCCTTGGGAAGCCTGAGCCAGCCCTTCCCCCGTGAGCCCTGCTGAACCCAGCCTCAGAGCTGCTGAGCTCAAAGGGTCCCCAGCGGCCAAAATCTGACACAGAGCGCTCCGTGAGATACCTCAAGTGGAGTTCGTTCTCTTTTGATTACGGGAACAACCAGACAGGAAAGGAAGCTCAGCGCAGCAGCGGGAGAGCAGAGCGGGAGCGCGGCTGCGAGCCGAGCGGAGGCACCGGCGGCGGTGCAGTTACTCACAGGCGCTCACATGCGGAGCGGAGCGCCCATCCGTGCCCTGCAGGTCCGGCCGGGCGCGGCCGGCCGCGCTCCTGCAGCCGCACGCCCCGCGTGGGACACGGAGGTGGCCGCCCGTCCCCCGCCGCCGGAGCCACACGCTCCCTTTGTCCGTGTGCTGCTGACTCCGCAAAGAAAAGCTCCCCAGAGGGCCACTCCGCATTTCTTAGCTGTTCTGAGCACCTCGAGGCAATGCTCCCACATTAAACACCAAACGGGGACTTTCGGGGTGGTCTTTGATGAGGCCACCCCCGGCACCACCCGTGACCCGGGGTGCGGGGGGCTGGCACGGGTGGGTGCGGGACGGGGGAGCCCCCGGCACGGAGGAGCCCCCGGCACGGAGCAGCCCCCGCCGCCCGCGCGGCCCCGCAGCTCCCGGGGCTAGCGGGGGTTTGTTTCCCACAGCCCGCACGAGCCTTACTAAAAATGCAACAAAAATAATTTGGCATTCAACAGTGAAATCATTAAGTTGCACGACCTAGACCATCACAGCGCTATATTTGACTTCAGACTGTTGCGCTGCATTTTAATGACATCTGTCTTCCAAGCGTGGGGCCCGTCCTCCCCCCGCAGCAGGGGAGGACCGGGGCAGCCGCAGGCTCTGCAGAACAAGGAGCCAGCCCGTGCCCCGCAGGGCTGCCCTGGAGCTGCTGCAGCAAAGCTGGGGCTGAAAGAGCAGCCACAGGGAGCTGGACTCGAAGGCGTTTTCCCACCTGCAGGTTTTGCTGGAAAACGCTTTGTTGTGCTGTGCTTCCTCAGAGCAAGCCCTGCTGCCCTCCTTCCCCTGCACAGGGAGCAGGGTGCGGATGAGCATCGGGCTTCCCGCTGCAGCAGAGCCCGGCGCATCACCGCGGTGCCAGGACACCAGGGATGTTTCCCAACACGCCATGTGACACAAAGAGCAAGGCCTGGGAGGGCATCCACCGGCAGCCGGCACAGCCACCACTCCCTCTGGCCTGGCAGCCTGCACCTGGATTTCAAAATTCCTTGTGCCAGGAGGTACTGACATCTGCAGCTAGGAGTAAGCCACAAAAATACAAGTATTCTGCTAGCTACTGCTCGGGAGTTTCCTATTCAGCAGCACGGAGACGGTCTCAGCTGACACTCTTTTGTACAAACCTGTCTACATGAGCCAAGACAAAGGTCTGCTTCCAGCTGTCTCCAATTGGTATCTGCCAGCAGCTCAGAACTTCTGTAATCTTTTACCTGAAATTAAACAACACATTTTTTTTAAATGAACAATTTTAGAAAGATGTCGAATTTTTAAAATCTGAGCTGCCCCAGCCAGACCTGACAGGTCATAGAGTGCTCAGGGCTGGCTGTGCCATGTTCAGAGTTTGGTTTGGAACCCCCAGCATGGGAGGGACCTCAGGGGTACCTAATACAGCAGCACCTCTCCTCCCCCAAAATCAGCCTGGTCAGTGTTCCAGCTCCTGCTGAATTTGTTGAGTGTCATTAGCAGGAAACAGGCGCAAAAGAGCAGCACACAGGAGCTGCAGTGGGTGGCACCTGCACAAGCAGCCCATTATTTCCAAATAATGGAAATTACAGGATTGGCTCAGGTGTAAGCTCTGATGCTCAGATCAGGAGACACTAAAGTCTGTCTCCAGGGGAAGCAACCTGGCCCACACCAAGGGCTTTTGGCATTCCTGGCCATCATCATCCTCTGCCAGGGACTTACATAGACGTGCTCATAGTACCGGCCAGGTGGCTCGTTCCTGCTGTGAAATACAGGGGCAGGCACAGATCCTGGGCAAATTCCAAGGAGCTGAAGCAGGAGTTTTCTTCCCTCCCAGGCAGAGCACAGCCCTTGCTCCCACAGTCAAGGGATTGCTTGGCTCCTGCAGAGGGAGGGAGGGTGGGTACAGCTCAGCACCCCCAGTCTCCGGGCTAGGGGTGCTCCGTGTGTCCCACTCCCCCAGAGCTGCTCTTTCACTCACCCTGAGCTCCTGCAGCCATTGGCAATCAGGAGCTGGTTGCTCACTGTCAGCCCTGGATCAGCAGCCCACCACTGGCCTTCCCAAACATCCCTCCTGTATCCCAATCCTTGTTCCAAAGAGGGCTGAGGGCTGCTGCCAGAGCAGCTCCCCCGGCCTGGGGCTGGGACGCGGCAGGGATGGAGCAGCAGGGCTGGGGGGACACGGCAGCCACAGGCAGCACGGCCGGACCCTGGTGCAAACATCTGACATCTCCTCGGGAGTCCCGAGCACCTGATCAGATCTGAGCTGAGGAGTGATGTCACGCTGCATCCCCTGCCTTCCTGAAGGGGCTGACAGGGCTTCCTTTTGTGCTCAGCCTCCTGGTTTCACAAAAATGCCAAAGTCACGGGCTATTTAAAATTCTGGACGCTTTAACGCTCCACTGAGCTGGATTCACGAGTCACGAGGGTGCACAGACACAGAGCTACACGTACACACCTTCACACTCACACCGTGAGCCCCACGGGACTCCATTTTCCAGGAATCCAAGCTAACACGGTTTCCCTGCGCTGGCAGAAGGCAGGGCCGCTGCACATTCCTGGAGGCTGAAGTCAGCAGGAGCGGAGGACGCCCAGCACCTCCGGGAGAGCCGACAGGCTCCGTGATGAAAGCCAGATTACTCTGCACCTACCTACGTAAGCACAAAAATCCTGAAGTCACAAAGAAACAAAGGAGAAAACAGGAAAAAGAACATCAAAGAGGGAAAATCCCAGGTGCTGAGTTTTATCTATGGACACAACCCTCTCGGGGCTTCTCCTGAGAGCAGCAGCACAACCTGGGACCAGAGCCACGTGTGCAGTGGGCAAGGAACAGCCCGGGCACTGGCCATGGCACAGGGCACTGCCCACCCGGGAGCACACTGAACAGGGAAAGGGCACTGTGCTGGACAAACCCACCTGGTGATGGAAGTGACCCCTGGGAGCGCTGCTCTGCCCTGCAGGCGTGAAACTGCTCTGCCAGCACCGGGGAGCTCCACCAGAAGGGCTCGAGCCCCCTGTGTGCCCTCCGTGGGCCCACGAGCAGCCTGGTGCTGCTCCCCAGACCTCCTCCCGCAGGCAGCTCTGCTCTGCCAGCAGGAGCTGTGGCAGAAACCAACTCAAACTGAGCCCCTGGGTCACAACGTGCCCAGGGCAAGCAGCTGAGCCAGTCTCTCCCTCGCTCCGCAAAGCAGCAGCACCCCTGCAGTGCCTTGGTCAGTGCTCACCCCTCCAAGCTGCCCCTCTTGCACTGCAGCATCCTCTCCCAGAGCTGGGGGATGCAGAGCAGCAGGATTTATAGCCTGCTCCTCCTGCAGCACTCACTGCTGGCCAGGAGCTCCTGGGAGCAATGAAGGTGATGCAGCCGTGCAAGCAGCAGGGCCATTTCCATATGTTTAATTAGGTAACTGGAGCCTGATGTTTTCTGCTGTCAAACCTACGTAGGCACCAGCTTCTGAAGGCCTGTGTTCAGGTCCACACTACTTGGAAACCCTGAATTCTTGTCTTGGAGAATTAAAACTGCATCCCTGCAGGTTCAGTGTGGATGGGGCAGATCCCAGAGAAGCAGAATGCTGTGCTTGGAGTTCCGTGGATCTGCTCTGCTCTGCAGGGGAACAGGACGGGCGTGCCAGAACGCCCGGAGCTGCTGGGGGCACTGGGCTCTGCCTGCTGAGGGGTCAGGGGCTCACGGGCAGCTTCAGCTCCCAGCGGGGCAGAGGGGTCCCACTGCCCCTCTCCCCGTGGGGCAGCTCCAGCCCTGGGCCATGCAGCTCAGAGGTACCAGAGCCAGTTTTGTGTCTGCCCCACAGGCTCACAGGCCTGGTGTCAGCTTTAATCAGCCCCGTTCCATTCCTGCCAGGTGCAGGGACCAGGCTGCAGGAGAAGGAGGAGGAGGAGGAGGAGCAGAAGGAGGTGGCCTGGGTGACCCCAGTCACAGGAAGGACACGTCCATCCTCTCTCACTGTTGCTCAGCCTGGTTCCACCGCCAACTACTCCTAATGACACTTCAACAAACACACAACAATCTGTCTTCATGAAAATCAGTGAATAAATTTAATTTAAAAATACTTTTCTATTTCTGGACAGGCACCACTCTTCTCCAGCTACTTCAGAATCAGCTGAAGCCTCCCCAGTGCCCAACAGCCAGAGTGCACAAGGCTGTAATGGCCAAACACAGCATTCAACCCTCTGTGAGCTTAACAAACAGCTGCCCTAACCCCTCCTCTTTATGAAGTGTAGATGGGGTCTCAGTGTTCAGCTTCTGTCCTCCAGCTGCTGGGTATGTACCTCAGGAAGGGGGAAAAAGGAAAAGAAAGCCTGAAACAAGCCTGAAACAAGCCTGAAACCCGGAGAGTTTGCCCCTGCGGTGCCCCTCGGGCTGTGGGCAGCACTGGGAGCAGAGCAGTGCGGCCGCTGGCTGCTGCCCAGCACAGGACAGGACACCAGGCGTTGGTTGGAGAGCTGCTACGTTTTAGAGAGGCTCTCTCTCTGCTGGCTGCAGGTCCCAAAACTCTGCACATCCCTGCAGACTCACGCTGGCCTAATTATGTCTTCAGGCGAACACAGCTTATTTACTGAATGTGCTGGGCTCTGCCATCGCCCCGCCGTGCGTTCAGAGCCCACGGCCGGCGGGCACTGCCCGCAGCACCGGCCACCCGTGCCAGGAGGGCACTCCCACCCTGGCCCTCGGCGTCTGGAGACACAGGCAGGTCCTGCCCTCCGTCCCTTTCGGCAGCAGCACTGGGCGCCGTGCTGGTGGGTGGGTAGGAGGGTGAGCTGCCAGCTCAGATCTATAATCTGTAGCAGCTTGTAAGAGGCACCCCCTCTCCCTGCCCTCCAGGAGCTAAAAACAGTCTGAAAGGTCCCTCTTCCCCCGGGAAGGAGGCATGTGGCATCCACTTGCACGGTGCAGAGTGGCTGAGGCTGTTTCTACGCCCTGGAGGTGCCGCCGTGCTGTGCCCTCATGGCACACACGGCCCTGGCTGCAGCAGTGCTGCAGTGCCCGCTGAACCCCAGCCCAGCACCCTGTGGGGCGATGAGGACAAAGCTGTTTCACTTTGCTTTGGGATCCATTGGAGCTGTTTTCTGGGTCAATGCTGGAGCTGAGGGAGGCCAAAAGAGGCAGCCCTGGAGGGAGACGCTTGTGCAACCACTTGGCGTGGGAGCAAAGGTGGGCACATTGCTCTCAGCGTTGTTATCTCCATGATAAACACCTCTGAGTAACCCAGTCCTGTAACACATTTTTCGGGGGTTCCATCCCTCCAGCACCGAGATCCATCCCCTGGGAAGCTGCAGAGGGCTCTGGTGGAGCAGTGGGGCCATGCCCAGGCAGAGCCCTCTGCGGCAGCGGCACCGCCTGTGGCCCCAGAGCAGCGTCCTCCAGAGCAGGCACCCCGCTGCATCCAGCCCCGAGTTAATTACAGCATCGGCACCAGACACTGCCAAAATGAAAGGGAAGGATGAGCAGCTTTCTAGCTCTGCCTTTATTTTTTAACCCCAAGTAAGAGTCATGTTGGAAGAGAGGCGGTGACAGATAATAAAGTTCAATGGAATGGTCTGTGTGTGAAGTGGAAAACCAGGAAAGCCTCACATCCTGATCCCAAACTGGACATCGATGTGCTCTGTGGCCTCGTCTCCTGGTTTTCTCCAGGGGAGCTGGGGACTGGGAGATGTTTAGTCTGAGGGCATTCCAGAGATGAATTAGCTTTTGGGAAGTGCTTTGAAGATTTAACAAGTTGTACAAATATAAATGTAAGCACAGAGAGCTTCTGTATTGCAACAGGACCAGAGAATGCAGCTCAGATCAGAGACTTGCTTGGCTGTTCTGGCAGCTCGGGAGCTGGGGGTTGGAAAAGCCCTGACCCCCTGAGTGATCAGTACCCTGTGCCCCAGGCATGCAGGAAGGGCCAGAGTCACTGCCAGGCTCAGGGGAGCTTGCCCAGAGCAGATCCCTGGGGCCATTTCCAAGAGGTGGAGAGCACAGGGGCTTCCTGCAACCACCCACTTCACTGAAGACCCTCAGGCAGCCCCAGCCCCCTGATCCCCTGGGCCCCCCAAGTGTGCTCAGCACTGCTGGATTCCCCAGCCTGGCCCCTCCTGAGGTCACCAGGCACTCCAGCTGGGGCCAGTGGTTTCCCGTGGGAATTCAGTGGGAACTGTGCGCTGCAGTGTGCATGTGCATCCCCCCAGCAGAGCCCCGGTCCCACCCGATGCTCTGAGAGTGCAGCTGATGCAGCCTGGCCCTAAAAGACCAGGAAAACCGAAGGAGCACTCGCCAAAGAGATCTGGCTGGAGGCGAGCAGGAGCCGGCATGCGGAGGACCATCCACTCGACTTCTTTTCCAGCACCTCCCCCTTGCAGGGTACTTCCACTTCGGTTTCCTTTCTAATCTAATCAGATGAAAATACAAACTGAGTGCTAATCAAAATGTGCCCACCTGAGAGCACAGATAGGGAAGACTATGTAAAAAAGAAAAACAATCTTCACCACTTTTTTTCAGTAAAGTTTTTGTCAGGCATTTTGAACCGCTGGCAGATGAGCTGGTGCTGCCTGCAGCATCACTCATTAAGCAGCGTGCACCCCACCAGCCCAGCACACATCCCACAGGAGAGACTGCGGAGCAGCACCGAAGCAAAAGGAAACTTGAGATGGAACAGAATGAGGTCACTGGTTCCTGGCATTATCCTGAAGATGTCTGTCAACACTTCAGTTTAGCTAAATGGCCACTATATTACAGAAATATAGACATATTTTGTTTTGACATAATCATGATCTGGCGGGAAGAACTTTTGAAAAAACACATTAACCCTTTCCAGACTGTACTTCTGAAGAATCCTGGGAGTAGGGCAGGGACGGCTGCACCCTGATGGCCTTATCTGAGACATATTTGGATTTACAGTCTTGTTCTCTAATATTTGTAGTACTCTTATGATAAAAACACAGGGCTAAGACGGCAAGGTTTGTAAGAAAAATGGTCTTTGGCCTTAACTGCCCCTCCTGCTCTCCTTAGGCAATCCATCAGTATGTGCGATCAGACAGACCCGAGAAAGGAATTCAGCTGATGAAGGGAATCCAAATTACAGGTACCGAGATGGTCCCTGGCCTTCCCTGCCGAAGCCAGCGCCTGGCGGGGCAGGAAGGGGCCCCTGGGACCCCTCTGGCTGTGCCGGCCTCAGGTCTCGCCGGGCTCGGCTCGCCCACGGACGCTGCCCGCGGGGAGCGGGGGCCGGCCGCGCTCAGCGCCCAGCTCCGGCCGCCTGGCCCCGGCGGCGGCCCATTGCCGGCCTGGGGCTGGGAGCACTGGGAGCTGCTGGGGCGCGGGGCCGGCACCGGGAGGGACCAGAAGGCCGCAGAGGTCAGCCCGGCCCTGCTGGCGCTGTGCGGTCCCCGTCCCCCAGGGCGGGCGCTGGCGAGGGGCGCATCCCCCGGACCGCGGGGCGGGAGCGCCGGCAGCCGGGTCCGGAGCGGGTCTGGCACACGCCGCTCCCGCAGCTGGCCCGTGCCAGCCCCGGTGCCAGGGCTGCCCTGTGCCCTGGGCACATCGCGGCCGCTGCAGGCCCGGGCTTGAGCCCGCCGAGCGCCCGGCCGCAGCCCCGCAGCCGGGAGCCGAACAGGTTGGGCGGCTCCGGGCCGTGGGAGGAATAATCGCTTGGGGTTGATTCAGCGAGCTGAGGCAGCCAAACCGGGCGAGGATGGCACTGCGCAGCCAGCCGCGGCACTGCCAGGTACCCCCGGCGAGCGGTGGCGTCTGAAGGACTTTTTATAGAGCTGCGGCGGAGACGGGCAGGGGCCGAGCTGGCGCTCCTGCCGGCGGGGGCGGCCGAGGTGTGCGAGGGTGCGCGCAGCGAGCCCGGCACCGCCGGCTGGGGCTGCTGTTCGTCAGGGACTCATCTCCCGAGCCGCTGGATTGCTCCTGCCCTGCCGGCGCTGCCGCGCGGAGCAGGAGCGCTGCAGCCTGCCCTGCGCCCCCCGGCCCGGCCCCGCACCGCTGCCCGGCCAGCGGGACCCGCGGCTCCGGCGCTCGGCCCCGGCCGCAGCCCCGAGCCGTCCCCGGGCTCCGGCTGAGTCAGGAGTGACTCATTTCAGAGCGGCTGCCGAGTGAGTTCGCAGATTGGCTGGGAGCGCGGCTCTGGATGTAGGTGGCTGCGCTACGCGCTCCAGCAGCGCAGCAGCTCTGCTCCGTGCTCCCTCCTCCTCCTCGCCCTCCGTGCAGGGTAGCTGCCCGAGCCAGGGTCTGCTTCTCGCAGGAAGGCATCTCAGGCGGCTCCGGTGGATGTGGGGTGTGGATGGCCTCTGCTCCGCTCCTCAAGGGGCTCTGCACTGAAGATGGATGACTTGGCTCTCCTTGACCTGTTGGAGTGTCCCGTGTGCTTTGAAAAGCTCGACGCCACAGCAAAGGTGCTGCCGTGCCAGCACACCTTCTGCAAGCCCTGTCTGCAGAGGATCCTGAAATCCCAGAAGGAGCTGCGGTGCCCCGAGTGCAGGACCCTCGTCCTGGGCAGCATCGAGCAGCTGCCCTCCAACCTGCTCCTCATTCGCCTCCTGGATGGAGTCAGGTGTGGACAAAACGTCACCAGGTTTGGCTCGGTCCAGAGGTCGGGGGTCCTGTCCTCCCCCGCCTCCATCAGGAGAGTCCCCAGGGGGCTGCAGCTGCACCAGCACCGGCTGGCAACGAATCCTCGGATCCACATGGAGGGGGTAAGGATGTTCTCGGTTCTTTCCTCTGCCCATGAGCATAGAAAGGTTCCTGCTGTGTGCCCAGAGCGAGGAACCTTCTCTGCTAACAGCACTGCAGAGTGTTTGAAGTGAGACTGAGTGTTTTGTGTGCAAATTTGGCTGCTGTTTCGATGTGATATTTGATTGTTTCAAGCTCACCACAGCAGAAATTGGCTCTCAGGCTAAGGCAAAGCCAGCCTGCCCTTCTTACAAAAACTTCCCAGCAGGTCTTTTCTCCCAGAGTTTTCAGATGCTTCCTGGCTTTTGAGGGCATTTCAGGTGCTTGGACTTTCAGGCAATACACTGCTTTTGACTGATAGCAATTAAGCCAGTAATTGCAGAGCTGTAACTGTTAGTGGTGGAGAAGGTATTTCCGTAGCTGCACCTCTGTTTCCCTGCACTGGAAAAGAAGGGAGGGTGCCCAATGCTGCTGCTGTTCTTCTGTCCAAAGTTCTTGGAAGTTCACTAGTTAAAGATATTAAATTTGACTCATTTATGACTGTACCTAGGGATGACTTACTAGGCTAATTTTAAAATTCTACGTTCTTTCCATCATTTTCTTTAACAGTACAGAAGCATTTCCTGAATAACGAGGACGGGATAGTAGACCTGTTAAAAAGCTTGGCTGAGTTGGAATTTACGGTAGAGACTTGTGGCTTCATCTTTCCCACATTATATTCCTGGATTCCCACTTCTCTCACCTGACCTGCTCTGTACAGTGTCTCTAAAGCCTTTTAATAGCACTCAAAAGCTTGGCTGAAAGGGCTGTAGAGCCCCAGAGGCTGCTCAGGGATCAGCTGTGGGGTCCGGGCAGGCGCTGGAGCCGTGCAGGTGTTGCCGTGTCCTGTGGGTATGAGCTGGCACGTGTATCCCAGGGAATCTCTGTGGTGTTGATGAGGGATCTGGACGGATCACACACCAAAAGCAGGCATGCCTCGGGTGCTCCCCTCCCTGGTGTTCCCGCTGTGCAGGCCGGAGCCCGAGGCGCCGCGTCCCTCTCCCGGCAGCGCCCCTGGCACAGCCCAGCCGGGCACAGGGCGGGTGGCACTGCCCAGCCCAGAGCTCTCTGCTGGCTGCAGCCCGGAGGGGCACGGGCAGGGGCAGAGTGAGCAGGTCCTTGGGCTGCCAGGGGCTCCCTCCGCAGGGCCCCTCTCTGAGCGAGCCCCCAGCCCCCCGGGAGCTGCAGGAGCTGCTGGGGCCATTGTGCAAGGGACAAACCCTCCAAGAGTGACGGCTTTCCGTCACTGCCATCCCCAGCAGCATTCCAGCTGACAAGGAGAAGGCTGTAGATTTTCCAACTGGACTCTCCTGGCCCTGGATAAAAGAGCACAAGTACACTTGTCTGGCTTTCTTCTCTCTTGCTCATTTCATGTTTTTTTAGCTGGTTCTCAGGACAGGCAGGAACTTGCTGCTGGTATATAATGGCAACATCCATCCATCCATCCATAGCTCCCAAAAGCTTTTAAGACCAACTTAAGACCAAACTCCTGCAAATCAGCAGAGCCAGTGAGCACTGAGGGAGCTGTGGCTGGCTCCCTGGCGCTGGGACAGCCCTCTGAGCCTCTCTGGGAAGGGATATAAAACACATTACACTGAAATACTCTTAGACTTAATTAGTTACTTAATTATAAAACACTTTGGAATCCTCTGCTGCAAGGTGAAGAATGCACTGTATTAGTCACATTTTGGTTTTAGTGGTTTTAAATACCTGCATTCAGGCCCAGACATTACTTTGGGTACTCCAGTGGGATGTTAATGGATTTGGAGCCTCCCCTGAGCTGGCACTCAGCTGGGTGACAGCAGCATGTCACCCAGCACAGCAGGGACAGGTTTGAAAGTGCCCATGCACTGCAAAGATGAGACAGCGATGAGGGTGACTTGTCATCACCCTACCCCACAGATGCTTGATTCCAGGGCCACCTGAAGGAGTGTGTGTGAGCAGAGACCTCCAGATGCTTGTGAACCTCAGAGCAGATTCTTTTTGTCAGGAATCACAGCGAGAGCAGCTGCCCTGCAGCACTGCTCACCCCACCACAGCTCTCCCTGGGTACTCACAATTGCATGTGCTGCTGCAGCAGCATGTCACGGCTCCCCAAAAACAGACTGCCCAATCTGCGAGTGCTAATTACCCCAGTGCTATCCACCACCTTGTGCTACAAAGCAAACACAACTGACGTGCCTCACACAGCTCTGCAGCCAGAGCCACCACCCAGTCAGGATGGGGGCCAGCCTTCGGTTTTACCAAGGCAGTTCTATAAATAAACTTCCTTTACTCCCTGGAGCTGAGAACATCGCAAGTTTGATCAAAGTTTCTCTCTCAGCAGAGATGTTTCCTTGCCAGCTCTTTGCTCTTCATGCTCATGAGCATCCAGGAAGGCAAAAAATAAAATCAATCCCTTGTCACCCAGCAAGCCAAGATCTCGTCTCCTTCTGAGCGGGGGGAGCGAGCAGGCCCCCACGGAGCTGCTGGATTAGCACAAATACAGCCCTGGCTCTGCGGTCAGGAATTTCCCAGAGCCAGTTGTTAAAAACCAGGGAATTTTCTAATTACAGCCCATCCCAAGCGATTTATTTGCTGGCATTTAAATCCGTTTTGCATGCACTTCCTACGAGCTAACGTGGCGTGGGCACGTGCTGGGCTGGTGCACGCGAGCCGTGAGCGGGGCCTGGCTGGTCCTGCGCAGCCCCGAGCCCCAGCACTGCCCCTGGGCTGCTCCTCGGCCAGGCCTTCGGAGCCTGAGCGCCAGTGCGCTAGGGATTTCCAGAATCTCACATAACAAACTGTCTGGAATTTAAGAATAAAGGGACTTGCTGGGAGGTGTATGCATAAATAAGCCACGCTGGAGCCTTTGAACTCTTAGGAACCACCCCTGGCATGTGCCAGGTGTGGTCACAGCTTGTGCTGGAGCTCCTCCTCAGCTGGCTGCAGCCCAGCGTGAGCGGGTGAGCAAGCACACCGTGTGTGCTGAGGTGTGCACGAACCTCCCACACCTCTTCGGGGGGGTAGGGTGACCCAGCTGCACCCTGCACACGGAAAAACTCCATCCAGGCACACAGCTGCTGGGGTGATGAGCTTGGTCATGCAACAAACATGGGACAGTGAGCCAGAGGAAAAAAGTTCCGAGTGTGACAGCTTGCCTTGGGAAAACACGGACCACGCAGATTTAACTGTGACTTGGGCTATTTTCTCTTTGCATGAACTGAGTGCTCAACACCCCCTTCCAGCATTTCATGGGAGATAGACAGATAACACCTCTATTGGGATAAAAATACTCTGCACTCCAACGTCCCACCTTCACACGGACGTCTATAGATAGTGCCTGCGTCTTGGTATTTTCTTCTCCTCCAGAATCATCTCCAACTCCTTTCTGCCTTTGATAGACAGGACTTGGATTGCTGGAGCTTCTTGAGTTCTTGTTCAAAGCAAACTCCATGTTTGCGCCTGGCAGAGGCGAGTTTCCTGGCCCCTCAGGGAGCCACCCCGCTTCCCACCCTCCCAAAACCCCCAGCAGTTCCTGTGTAGTCACAGCAGTGACCTCAAAACGTGTGTCCCATCCCCTCGGGCTGGCCAGGCGCCCTGGGGATGTCACACACCCACGGGTGCTGCCCAGGCCCGGGCTCTGCCTGCGGTGCTGGTGCCAGCTCCTTTGCCACGAGAGCATCCTCGCAGCTGCTGGGCTTGGTGGGGATATGCCACAGAGCCCCTCAGCTGGAGATGCTTCATTTGGCTGCACAATCCTGTGTGGTCTTACAGCCTTTCTGTAAGGCTTTGTCCCAAGTCTCCTCCTCCGCCGTGTCCCATCGGGGTTCATCTCATTCTAGCAGAACGAGGAGCTGCTCCCACAGTGCTGTTGGTACCTTGTGCTAGGCATTGGTGAGTTTTCTCCCTCTGCATGTAGTTTTAGCACTTTTATCTACTACAAAGAGAGTGAGGTCAACATAGGCTGATGGACAACACACACCCCGAAAGCTGTGTGAGCAACAGAGCCAGCACAGGGCACTCCTGGGTGGTACCTCTGCCTGTGGAAACCCAAAGACCTCCATGGCCAACAGCAGGAGCCAGTTTCCCTGGTTTGACAAAATTAGGTACCGAGCTGCAAACACATAAAAGTGTTTTAATTTGTTTCCAAGGCAATGAGTCAGGCTCAGATGGCGAGTCAGGAATAGCACAGCAGGGCTCCTCTGCGAGCTCACCTGCACAGTGCCGTGGTCAGCCAGGAGCCCCAAAGTCTGAGTTCCCCCCACATCTTGCAGTCTGCTGGCCACGGTCCCTGGTCCTGGGGGCTGGCTCTGGCCTGAGGTTGTCGTTTTCCCTGCAGAGGGAGGAGTGGGGAGGGGGCACCGTGCCCTGCAGCTCTGCGGTGTGCCAGGGCTGGGGGCAGCGGGCTCCCGAGGGACGGGACAGCTCTCCCTGCTGCCAGCACCCCTCGGCCAGCAGCGTGTCGGGCCCGGTGCCCACTGGCAGAGGTGGCCACGTGTCCCGGGGCTGGCAGCGCTGGCTGAGGAGCCACATCAGCGCTCCCTTTCCCAGCACAGGGAGGGCACTGAAACAGCAGGGAGAGGGCTCAGGAGCAGCAGGATGGAGCAGGATGCAGGTTTCCTCCCTGCACAATAAACAGCCTCTTCTGAGAACAGTGCTGCTGAGGCAGAGCATCATGACCGGGCACGCCGAGGGCTGACACAGTTTGTTTTCCGTGCAGCTTAAACCCATGACACACAACTTAACCACCGCCCGGGCCTGCTGACGGCAGCACGGGCTCATCTGATAGAGCAGCAGCCAGCCAAGGGCTGTCAGAGGGTTTGGTCACCTCTGCAGCCTCAGCTCGCTGGGACCCGGTGCCCAGCGTGCCCCTGCCACGTCCTCCCTGTCCTCCACAGAGCTGTCGTGCTCTCCCTGTGCCCTGACGCAGAGCCAAGGCACGCTCAGGTCCAGCTGCAGCCCTGGGCATTGCTGCTGCTCTCCTGGACGTCCCCTGGCTCACAGAGGCGAGGTGAGGCCTGCTGCAGCTGCGTCCTGCCGGGCGGCCGTGGGGCATCCCCCGCACGTGGCCAGGCGCTCCTCGAGGCTGCTGCCCGCAGCGCTGCCCCAGCATCTCTCACCCTCTCCATCAGAGAAGCTGCCCTGTGTTTTCTTCAGTCATTGCCCCCGTTTCCATGTCACCTGTGCATTCCAAAGCCAGGCCACATTCAGGAGTGACACGAGCCTTGATGCCGTGGTACCCCAGGGCTGTGAGTGAGCACAGGGGGTGGCTGCTCCCAGTCCCTCTGCCATTGCCCCAGCAGCTGCAGCCGTGCAGATGGAGCAGCACAAAACCAGCTAAATCCATACAATTCACATCTCCAGCATCTTCCCATGATGGCCACTTGGCTCGGGAGCAGGTGGCCCCCAGCGTTAGCCATGGCCAGTGCTGACCTCCCATTTGGGCAGGCCCACGAGGGAGTGGGGCAGCTCCAGGGCTGACGTGAGCAGGAGGGATTGGCTTTGTTCTCCCTGGTGCACACAGTCTACGTGTGCTTGGAAGACAGGAACAATCCTCCTCAGGGAAGAAATAATGCAGAAACCACCCAACTGTCTGAATCCTCTGAATGTAATTATGTGAAGAGATTGAAATGACAAGTTCACTTTTGAAGGTTTTGTTCTCTGTGACAAGGCTGAAGTTATCTCCTGTGCCGAAATGCAGAAAAACAGAATTGTAATGGCAATTAATTTGCATTCAAATAGCTCTTTTCATCCACCTGGATCCTGCAGAGCCCTGAACTGTGCTAGATGAGCACAGAAGCAGGTGATGGGGCTCATTCATGCCATGGAGACACGGGCAGCGGGGGCAGGATGTTGGAGGTAGCTCTCAGAAATCAGAAGGGATGAAGATGTTATTGATCATCTCTACAAAAAGCCAGTGTGTGCAGTCCTTTGGTGGCAGTGGTGGATAACCCCCAGCTCCATGTTCTCTGTGTCAGTCACAGCTCTCAGGAGCACGGGCTGTGCCCTCAGATCTGTCCTGGAGTCACTGGCTGCCCCGGGGGGACACATCCACACTGCCCAGAGCCTCAGGGGGACACATCCACACTGCCCAGTGCCTCACATCCTCCCTGTGGGGCAGCTCCCAGACTGATCCCAAGCTGGGATTTACTGCAGAGACATTCAGTAGGACAGGCACAGGGGGAAGCTGCCCCAGGCCATTCCCTGCATGGGGTTAGGACAGGTCCAGCTGGGAAGACACCAGTGCAAGCCCATCTGAGGCCATTCCTGATCGATCTGCCAGCAGCATCCCCATTGCTGGAGTCTGCAGGACACCTGCCCACGTCAGGCAGTGGCAGTGAGTCAGGAGGAAGCAGCCCTGGACAGCCGGAGCAAGGAGCTGTCCCAAGGATCCCCTGGTGCCCGTCCCAGCCGTCCACCCCTGGCGGGGTTGGTGAGGTCAGAGCGGGGCTCAGGAGGGTCCCAGCGGTGTCACCAGCGGTGTCACCAGCAGTGTCACCCCCGGTGTC
>QUSF01000212.1:28773-78076 GCA_003676055.1 Chloebia gouldiae | reverse complement strand
GGTGTCACCAGCGGTGTCACCAGCAGTGTCACCCCCGGTGTCACCAGTGGTGTCACCAGCGGTGTCACCGAGCCGTGCATGGCAGGGGCCAGTGGCTCCAGCCCAGACACGCTCCTGGCCCCACGCTGCCCTGGGGGATCCAGGCTGCAGCTGCTCCTTCGGGTGGTTCCAAAGGGACTTGCCTGGGACAAGGTGTGGGGGCATTCCCAGCTGCCATCAGCAGCCTCTCCTCTTCCTGTGCTCCTGGCTTAGCTGCCAGTGATCCCCTCCCCAGGCAGGGTCACACGCTACTTCTCCTTCTCTTTTGGTGAATTCCCATGCGCTGGGGTGGTTCATGAGTTCCCTGCTGCCAGTCGTGAGGAGTCATAACCTGCTCTTTTCAGATGATCACAGAGAGCATTTCTCTGCTAGGAAGAGATGCCCCACACTGCTTCCTCACACACATACACGTATTTTTAATCTTTGTTTTGTGAAGAGAGAGACTCAAAGGCATTGGATGGCTGCCCAGCACAACTGATGCCAAATGCCAAAAATAGTGAAAAAAATAAAATCTTTTCTCCCTTATTGGCCTCAAATCCACTGAGAATGGGGACAAGGAGTTGAAGTGCATCTGCCATGACCATCCCTGCTGGCAGAGTGGCCAAGGAGAGAAAAGCATCTTCCCCAGAGATGGTGCTGGTGCAAGGGGGTTCTGCTCCTGGTAACCTGGTGTTAACCTGGTATTACCTGGTGTTACCTGGTGCCTTCTCTCTCCAGGCTCCCCAAGGCAAGGGGCACCCGGGGCTCAGCCACTCTGTGACCCTGAAGTAGCTCCTGGGTCTCCCTCAGGCATGATGGAGGAGAAAACAGAGGGCAAAACCAGGAAAATGAGGCAGCATCGAAAAAAGTAACAGGCACCCCCAAAATGGATTTCTTTGCTGTAGTTTCTCTCTCTCTGCTGCTGAGCAGCCAAACTGTACCAAACTTTCAGCAGCCTTCAGCTGAGCTTTCCATAGAGCTGCTCCCAGTTTTTCTGTGCTCACACAGATGCCAAGCGTGCATGAGGGACCAGACCCTGTGTGCAATCCACTTTGCTGCCGTGCCAAAATGGAATGCTGCTCTGGACTGACTAAAAGCAGCTGGACATGCTAACGGGAGAAGACTCCACCAAACAGAGCAGGTCCTCCTCCCCCTGCCAGGGCCACGCTCCAGCCTGGGAAAGCCTCTCCCTCAGCCACCTCCAGGCACTCTTCATCTTTATCACAGCTTAATTAGCACCCCGGTTTCTGCCTTTGCAATTAACCTACTTTAAATAAAGCAAAACAGATCCCTTGCAGAGGATCTGGGACAGGTGGGAGTGGGCAGAAAGCAGCCCGAGCTGAGGCAGGCTCAGATCAGCTCTGAGCTGCAGCTGCAGGAGGGAGATGCTGGCCCCTGAGTGTGCACCCAGGGGCTCTGCTGGCCCCCAGCCCAGCGCCGTGCCAGGCACTCCAGCACCGTGCCTGGCACTGTCACTGGGCTCAGCTGTCCTTTCCTGAACCCCACAAACACCCTACAAAACAGGGACTCTGCCTGTCCTTCTGAAATCTCCAGCTTGCAGCTTTATTTTGTGACAGGGCACATTAGTTACTCCCTGTGGGTAGGTGAAGGCTTAGTTTGTGTCCTAAATAAAGTTGGGAAATTAATGGGATATTTTTGGCTCAGTATCTGAGCAGGCAAAAAAAAAATTATTTTAAAAAATGAAAATGAAACCTATGGACTTAGGAAAAAGCTGACTTGGGTTGGGAGATTTGAAAGGGCACAAAAGTGTGAGGAAAGGGTTAAAGAGGAGGGGAAGAGCTGAAGGTTGTGAGTGTGGTTAGAGGAAGAAAGAGCCCATTCATCCAACCATCCGGGCATGCAAGTGGAGGGATGTGTTCAGCCAGACCTAACACCACAAACTCACCTGTCCCACCTGGTTTTTGGGTATTTATCCCAGTCTGCCCTGCTGTCTCATCCCTTTGCCTGCTGAAGAAAGAATATTCCAGACTCTCAGCACTCTGTTGCTTGCTCCCTGTTCCCAGTTAGCACCAGGTATGCATTTCATTTCAGAGTTTCCCTTCTTTTTAATATATTTCCATAACTCGTTCATGCTGCCTTTAATGTTTTGCTGTATCCTGCTGTTCCCTCACATCCCAGACGTTGCTGCTCCTCCTTCCCAAGCCCTGTTCTTGCCCTTTGTGAAAGTGCCATTTGTTTTCTGGCTGCTCCTGAGGCAGTCCCAGCTCTGTGCTCCTCATGCCAGCGGTCCCAGCGTGGTTCTGAAGGAGAGCTGCTGTCCCCCAGTCTGTTCTGCTCGTGGCAAAGCTCACCTGTCCAGGTGTTTGCAGGGCGTTTCCATGGCCCCCACAGGTGTGATCCCTGGTGTTCTGATGGAGAGCAGCACTGGCCCAAGCCCCCTTCCCCATTTCCTTTCTCCCAGCGATTTGCTGTCGGTGCCACTGAGCCAAGCACATGTGTTTACTCTGAGCACAAATTAAGAGAGAGAATGACTTAATTGGAACTAAACATTAAACTAATTGCCTCCCATTTCAAAGACTTTGAAGTAAAAGCAGTACATGAAATTTTTCTCTTCTTGGTTCCTTTTCCCTACCAGGCATCAGGGTTTGGGGATGCTGGAAGATGCCCTCTTTCCAAAACTTAACTATTTCCATGGGAAATTTGATCTTTTCCACATTTCTGGAAACTAATGTTGAGATTCTTGCTTCTACCTTTATGTCCTCTGAAAAGTGGCTGAGAGAGAGGGAGCCCTGCAGGATCCTGCCTGAGCCCTGCTCACAGACAGGGGTGGATTTGGGGAAATGCAGAGAAAGGCAGGAAATGTGGAATGTGCCACTCGTACACAAGTCTCCTGTGAGATGAGTGGGAGGGGCTGACTGTGGCTTGGAGCAACTGCAGGGCACTGTCCTCACCACGCCACAGCACCTGGCAGCCTCTAAAGAGAGGAGAGGGACAGTCCAGACCTGCAGAGGCCTGTGAGGAAGCAGCGGAGCAGCCCCTTGTCCCCGGGC
Organism: Chloebia gouldiae; assembly: GCA_003676055.1. Classification (NCBI taxonomy): domain Eukaryota; kingdom Metazoa; phylum Chordata; class Aves; order Passeriformes; family Passeridae; genus Chloebia; species Chloebia gouldiae. The sequence continues at coordinate 75,047 of QUSF01000212.1, read as the reverse complement.
ACGGGCGCTTCAGCTTCCAGCTGGCCAAGGCCCTGGAGCCAGGGACAACCCCAGCTCCCCGGCTTGCTCAGGCAGCTGTGCCCCAGCCAAGGGGCCAGGATGGAGCTCCATTTTGGGGTACCCCCTGAAGTCAGGGCTGCAGGGAGCCCAGGGACAGGCAGGGCTCAGCACGGCAGCACGGCTGTCCCGGGGAGCCCGGTCCTTCCGTCTGTCCTAGGGGAGTCACGGTCACAACATCCCTGCATCTCCTCTGGGTCTGCCCTGGCTCTTCTGTGCCATGTTACACCCAGAACCCAGGAAAGGCAGGACTAAACCCACAGCCACACGTGTTACAGCAGGGATGGAGCCACGGGAGCAGAACCTGCAGCACTCACCCTGCTCTGCTGCCTCCTGGCAGGTGACAGCCACCAGCTCGGCTGGATGATGGCCGTGACCTCCGGTCCTTCTGAAATAGAAATACCTGGGCCATCAAAATAGAGATTGTGTTGGAGGAGCCCTTACAGCAGGCAATAAAATCCCATGGGAAGACTAGTTTAGGGCCTTAACTGTTTCTTAATATTCTTAAACAAGTCCAGCCTGCTTTTCATCTTGATACAAACTTAGCATAAGTATTTGGGAGCTTGTCTTCATTAGCAAAACCCATCAAGGAAGGATGTGGGTAGTTAATCCTAATAAATGCATGCTTAAGCCTTATATTTCTGCATTTTTTTCTCGTTAATTACGGATGCTTTTGGGGAACTCTGTCTGTGTCGGACGAACTGCAGGGGCCGTTTCTTGTCCCCGCAGGTGCCGCGAGCCAGGGCCCTGTACACCTACCGCGGGCACAACCCCGGGGAGCTGCGCTTCAACAAGGGGGACACCATCGTGCTGCTGCGGCAGCTGGACGAGAACTGGTACCTGGGCGAGCTCAACGGCATCAGCGGCGTTTTCCCGGCCAGCTCCGTGCAGGTCATCAAGCACCTGCCCCTGCCGCGCCCGCTCTACAGCCCCGAGCCGCGGGGCCGGGACCGGGCGGGGAGCAAGGACATCCTGAGCTTCCCCAAGGTACCGGCGCCGGGACGGGCGCCCCGCCGCTGCCCGGCCCTCGGCAGCTCCGGCCCGCTGCCGGGGGCTCCCCCAGCCCCCGCAGGCACCGCTGCCAGCCAGCAGTTACCCTCCCCTCCGCCGGCCCGAGGGCACGCAGGGCGGCAGAGCATCCCGAGAGGGACACAGGGGGGCAGAGCATCCCGAGAGGGACAGAGGAGGTGACAGAGCATCCCGAGAGGGACACAGGTGGCCCTGGCCAGCCGGGCTGCAGTCCCAGAGACCTCCCAGCCACCCCTCCCTGGCAGAATATTGTCAGCACAGGCTTAGACATTAATTGTGTTGTGCAGTTTAGCTTGAGATGCAGGGTGTATATGGCACCAGCACCAGTTCCTAGAAATAAAATTAATACTTGTAATGCCCATAATTACAGCAAGCTCTGCTTTGTGGCTGTTTTATAGGAAGGCACAAGCCAAACATCTTATTTGAAGCTCTAATATATTTATTTAAATGTCTTTTCATTTAATGAAATCATTTTAGCTTCAGTAATGATTTATTCAAGTTTAGTATTGAGAGACACAAGTTAGTTAAGGGACACATCCAGCCACCAAGGAATTATAAATTAATTCTAGAGAAGGCAAAGGTAGGGCTACTGTGGGAGACATGAGGCTCTCCTGGCTCTGACACACAGTTTGTGCCCCATTTTATCATGTTTCCTGGGATTTAGATAGGCAGAAAAACATTTCCAGTTCACTCACATACAGAAATTACAGGATGGCCATGGCACATGTGTACCTACATACATACTGTGGGCTTTAAACTTTATTTTGGGGAGGGGAAATGATAAAACCACCCCTGCTGTAAAATGTCAACATCTGGGAGCCACCTGTACCTCTCCGGCCATGGTCTCCCTGTCCATCCCAGGCACTGAGCACATTGCCTCCCGTGAGTGGGTGAGAATGTCAAGTTTTGCAATTCATTAATGTCAGCAGTAAATCATGATTAATTCCTCTGGCACCCATCGTGATGAAAAACGCTGTCACCACATGCCCTGTGCTACCAACACCCTGATCAGCAGTTTCCGAGAAGTACTGAGTGAACGCTGCCCGTATGCAAACTCAGGGCCTGCCTCTGCCTCGGCAGCCCCAGCCCTTACAGGCCAGGAGTTTTTCAATGGCAGCAGCATCAAGCCATGAATGTTCAAGCTGACAGAGGTGGAACTGGGTGGGTGTAATCCTGCTGGGAATGCCACCCTCAGCGAGGGCCTCTCTGAGCCCGTGCCATACCCTCAGCTGCAAGATGCACCCACGGGTGCCAGCACAGATGGGGAAGGGCCGACGAGTCCGATTCAGAGTTAGAGTTATTGAGTTCAGCTCTCCCAGCACCCCTGCCAGCCAAAGCTCGGGACGAGCAGTGTATCGGGGGAGCACTCGTCCTCAGGTCTTAGCACAAGTTTTAAAACCAATTTCAATTTTGCTGTCAGCTTTGAATCGGGAACTTTGCACCCAGAGTTTGTCACTGACAGCAGATGAGAGGGATGACAGAGCCCCAAGATTTCACAGATAACCCCTAACGCCGCCCGAGCCCTGCCTGCGCTCGGCCGCCGGGGGAAAGGGAGCGGGGCAGCCGAGGGCCGTGCCGGCGGTGCCTTCGGAACCCCATCGCGTCTCCTGCTGTCTCTTCCAGGCGAGCAGCCCCGCTCAGCAGCTCCTGCAGGCCGCCAAGGGCCGCTGGTCCCCCCCGCCCAAGGGCGCGTCCCTGCGCGCGGCGGCGGCCAAGGCCGCGGAGCCGGCGGCTTTCCCCAAGGTGCCCGACTCCAGGCGGAAGAGCCTGCGGCAGTTCTCCATCACCACGGCCCTCAACACCCTGAACCGCATGGTGCACGCGCCCGCCGAGCGCCCGGCGCTGCACATCAGCTCCCCGGTGCTCATCAGCTCCAGCAACCCCACCGTGGCCACCCAGAGCAGCGAGAAGGCCGAGCTCCCCTGCGGGACCCCGCTCCAGGTAAGGCAGCCCAGCCCAGCCCCGGGGTCATCCTGAGGCACACGATGAGCTGGAGACCTCGGGTGACCTTCTGGAATTCATCTGCTCCAGGCAGAGTCGTCTCATTCCTTCTTCCCACTCTGACTAAAGGTCTGAGCACAGAATCTTCACAGATATGGGAGAAAAATGGGTTTTTTATATTTCTATGACATCTTTCATAGTGAAGGCTGCTCCAAGCTTTTTTAGAGCAGTCACCCAGCCTCTGGCAGTGCGTGTCCAGGCAGTAATACCTGGCAGGAACTTTGTCCTGAGCACGGCCTGCAGAGAGCTGGGATGTGATATCCCGGGTTACAGAGGGGAGGTGAAACCCTACAGGAGTTCCATAATTCAACTGAAACCTTATCCTGTCTCACACCCCCAAAAGGATATTACCCAAAAGTCTCAGTGTGAACTACTGCCAAGAGCAGAAACGAGAGAGGGACGTGTTTGGCCTCAGAAGGGCTGGAAATCTCCTGTTTCCAGTCAGCAGTGCTGGTCCCAGAGGTTTGCAGGGCAGCCTGTGCCATCTCTGGGGCTGCACAGGATGCGGCTTTCCTTCTCCATCTCTGGGCTTGGGCTGCAGCGCTGAGCTGCAGCGCTGAGATCCCTTCACGAGGCCGGGTGGGCGCTGCCAGGGTGGCTGGGAGGCCGAGGAGCAGCGGCTGCAGGCAGGACAGCCAGCAGCAGCCGGACAAGCCAGGGCACCGGGGCTCCCTGCAGGACCTGCCCGCCTGGCATTCCCAGCGCCGGGAGCAGGTCAGACTCACCTCGGCCCATAAAAGGGAATTCCCAGCGCTGCCCGGCCTCCTCCTGCTGCCAAGCCGGGCTCGGCCGGGGCCAGAACCAGTCTGCAGGGCCGCGGTGGCCGTGCCTGTGCATGTGCCTCTTGTGCAAGCGGCCGTGGGGCGCGGGCAGCGGGGCACCCCCGCCCTCCCTCTCCGCCCCGGGGATCCCTTCCCATCACAGCCGAGCTGACTCCCTGCCCTGGCCGGGCCTGACCCGGGGCTCTGCTGTGCCCTGCAGCTGGGCGAGGGGAGCTGATGCCCCACAGCTGCCCCCGGCACACCTGCCTTTCCTGGGGCCTTGCAGAGCCCATGGTGGGATGGGATGGGCAGGGCTTCCCTCCTCCCCACGGGAACACTCCCAGCAGGGACGTGCTTGTGTCAGCAGTGCCGGGGAACATTGGTGACACGCTAGGAAGGGAGATGGAGCGAGAGAGGGATTGCAGGAGAGGCGGGGAATTAAACCCTTTGTACTTACAAGGACTTGCAAGGTACTCACCGGAGATCAGCAAAAGTGAATGCTGAAATCAGTGATACGTGACTCGAAAATATCTCTTCCAATCTTTTTTCCCCTCTGCATGTTGCAAATGCAAAGGCAGCTCTGAGGGTGCTCTAAATGATGGCTGCTCCCAGCACAGGGGAACACAGAGATGAAAAACATGGAGCTTCCACCCCAGAAGGAGACATTCCAACACAGTTCCATCAGGAAAACCAGCAACAGGCTGTCATTTTGTTCCAATGCAGAAAAATGAAACTCCAAATATCCGAATTTCAAGCATTTTGATTATGGTAATTAATAAAACAGAATTATAATTTCCAGTCAACTTTATGAGCACCAATCCTGCCTGGACTAGAAAACGAGAATGTAGAGAAGGTTTGAAGCTGACCTGCTACTCCAGGTCCGAGACAGAAGCTGGAATTACTGGGGTGTTTTAATTAATTTAATTTACTGGAGAGCACCAGAGGGGGTGAGTCACTTTTCTTTTTCCTTAGGTCCTTGCCAAGCCAGTGCTCCAGCACCGCATTACAGACATGACCACTAGAAATTAGATTTGAAATGAACGTGAGATTAAAGCCCCAGCTTGCATCACGGAAGGTCCTGCGGTCGTGGCTGGAGAGAGCCGCATCCAGCGCGGCGACATTCCGCTGCCCTCGGCGTCCCGGGACGCGCTGCAGCTCCGTCCCCGCTGAGCCAGGGCGCTGCCACCGCGGCTCAGGGCACGGCGGGGCACGGCAGGGCTGGTCCGGACGGGAGGGAGCCGCTGCCGGCAGCTGCTCACCCCGAGGATGCTCTGTGCTGCGGGAGGGACAGGAGGGACGGCTCGGCTGGAGGGACAGGAGGGACAGGAGGGACGGCTCGGCTGGAGGGACAGGGGGGACAGCTCGGCTGGAGGGACAGGAGGGACAGCTCGGCTGGAGGGACGGCTCGGCAGAAGAGCGTCCCGAGGATGCCGGGCTGCCTGCTGCCACCACCCAGCCCTCCCCTGCTGCCGCCCTCCCTCCACACACCCAGCGCAGCACGGCGTGCTCCATCGCCCACCCCAGGGCTGCTGGGCTGCCAGCGCCGCTGCAAGCCAGAGGGGCAAAGGCAGAAGCCAGAGGGACAAGTCAGAGTATGCCCAGGTGGCGCAGACCCACAGGTTTGGTAGCTGGGACACTGAAGAGCCAGCAAGCACAAGGGACACACAACCAAACTCAGAAGGAGAACAGGAACACCCCCAGGCAGGTCTGGGTCGGGGGTCATGGCTGGAAGCTCAGCAGACCCCGGCTCAGGACACCCAAGGGTGCACGCCTCACTCAGAGACCCCCTCGGGGGACACCATCACCAGCCCAGCTGGGACATGAGGAGGGACAGGGAGTGGGAGCAGCCCAGCGTGGCCTCAGCGGCACAGCAGGGACAAGGAGTCACCCTGTGGCCCTGGCAGACACTGGCACAGCTCAAGCACAGTTACCCCAGCAGCAGAAACGGGGCTGCAGCTCCTCCCTGGAGCCCCTGTGAGAGCCCAAGGGGACGCTGTGGTGGCTGGCACCTCTCTGCAGGTGCTGAATGCCAGTGGGGAAAGGACCAGGTGGGGATCGGTCACAGGGTCCCGATGATCCTAGAGGTCTTTTCCAGCCCAAATGATTCCGTGATTCTGAGTCTTCCTCTTGCTGCCTTTTTCTAAGTCAAATGTTCCAGACTCTTCTATTTCCTGAAATGTCTCTGGTGGTTTTTTGAAGGGTGGGTGAAGCCAGTCAAGTGCTAGCTGCTCCTCCAGTGGCTGAGGGAAGCTGATAACCAGATTAATACTCTGTTTTCTTTGTTTCCTTTCTCCCACAGGTCAGCACCTCTTACTACCCCACGGCAGGACCACTGGGGCCCCCGGCAGCCATCGTCACCCTTCCCCACCTGCAGCACCAGGGGCCAGCTTACCTGTACGTAAGGAAACGGAGCTGCTTTGGGCACGGGGGGTAATTTGCTGCAGCCTCACCATGAGCTTGCTCCTGCCAGGCAGGAGGCGCAGACAGAGCAGAGCACGGCTTGGATCCACGTGCAGATGCATGTAGGGATGTACCTGGCTGGTCTAGGGCAGGGGTGGCAGAGACCTGATACCACAGCCGAGTGCATCTTTCTGCCTCACTGCATTTCTATGGAGAAACAGTTCTGCCTGTTCCTCAACAATACGTTTAATTTTTTTTAAGTGTAAAGAAACTAATTACTCCTTAAGTGCCTCTAGTTATTTATCCTGAAACCTTCATGGCCACCGGTGTTTTGAACAAACCAATTCCTGAAAACTTTCACAGATTTAAAATTTGCAGATAATGCTCCATGATGATTACATCAAGGTAAGGTTTACCACCCTGGCACTTTAGTAAAGCATCTAAAATAACAACAGCATCACAACACGCTGTTTACACGGCACTCGGCACCCCTGGTGCAGGGCCAGGCTGTGGGAATGTGGGTGCCCAGGAGCAGCACCCACAGCTCGTGTTGGGACCCACGCACACCAGCATCAGTCAGGCAAGACTCCAGCACACAAATAATCCAAAGGACAAGAGAACCCCCAAGACCTTAAAATAATTTGCGGAAGGAAGGTGAGAGAGCACTGCACCAGCTGCCTGGTTTGCACAGACGCAGTGTCGGACCAGCAGCTGCAGAACCTCCCCTTGAGCTGACTCCTGAGCAGCCTGGGCTGCTGCAGAGCCCAGAGCCCACCTGGGCTGTGCCAGAGCCCGAGGGAACAGCCCCTCACACACACTGACCCAGCAGGTCAAACCTTCAGATGTTTGTGCTGAACAACAGGGAGAGAGAAACTTCTAAGAGTTTCTATCCAGACACCCTGGGTGTTGTTTGTTTTGTAAATAACACCGGATACTTGGAGTGTTGGGCTGTAACTCATTGATTCTTGGAGCAGATCACTTTCCCCTTGAGAAAAATAACAGTGCAATTAAATGTATTACACTGGAGACAAATTCAAGTTCTTTAAATAACAGATAGGGAAAAGTTTTGAAAAATACACCATTTTCTTTTGCTGCTGTATTGCTGTGTGCTCATGCATGGGTCAGAGAGAAGAACAAAGCCCTTGGTCCCATTCCTAGAATCACAAAGAGTGGTCTAGGGAGGATTTCAGACTAATTTCTGGTCTGATTTCCTCACTACCCTGGAGTGGAGCCATGTACCTCCTCCTACCTCCTGCTCTGTCCATTCTCCATAGCTCCTGAGGCGCTGACTCCAGTTCTTGTGTTCCAGTCAAGGAGAAGGAGACAGGGAAGAAGGGAGGGAGGAAGGAAGGCAGGGCAAGAGTGGTGCTCTGCCCTGGGCCTCCAACACCTCCTGGTCGTGCTCCAGGCAAGCAGATTCAAGGCCTCTGGTTTCAAAGTCAGAATTGCCTGATGCTATCTTGAACACGGCACCATAACTGAGCTCTTTCAAGAACTTTGCCTTAGGACAGGTGCTTGTCAGGCCCTGATCTGTGTTTCTGATGGAGCACTGGAGGTGCAGAGCAGCAGCTTCCTCCTCCCCAGCATTTGTCACCCTGGGCTGGCACTTCTGGGACAGAAACCACCCTCCTGAGCTGCTTTGTTCTCCACTCCTGCCGGCTCTTCTTTTGTTCATATCCCCTGTGGCCCGAGGTAACAGGCCGTTTCCTCCCTGCGGCAGCGCCGAGCGCTCAGTGCTGCACGGGCAGGAGAGGCTCCGGGCACTGCCGGCAGCATCCTCCCCTGCTCGGTTAGACCCCGGAGCTCCGGGATGCTCCAGCCGCCCTGCCGGCAGCTCTGCCTCCCCTCACACCCTCTCTCCCCAGGTGCGTGGCTCTCCACTCCTACGCGGCTCACGGACCAGACGAGCTGGAGCTGCAGAAGGGAGAAGGGGTCCGTGTCTTCGGCAAGGACCAGGACGGGTGGCTGCGGGGCATGTCCCTCGTCACCGGCAGGGTCGGCCTCTTCCCCAGCAACTACGTCACTCCCCTCTTCAGGTCTGGGCTTTCCTACGTGAGACAAAAACGTGGAGAGGGGAGGGGGCAACACGTAGAACTTGGGGTCTTCTTGTTTGCACAGAGAACCCATGGCAAGGCGTCCCCCCAGTACTGACAAGGGTCACCCCAAAACCGACCGGGCCAGGGGTCCCTCGCCAGGTGGGATGGCACCGGCAACGCTCGCCCTTCTTTTCCAACAGGAAATCCAGTCTCTCCGAGCCGAAGATGCCTTCCCTGTACACCTCATGGACGCTGTCCACCTCGTCGCTGTCGTCCCAGGGGAGCCTGTCCGAGGGCGGCCCGAGGCAGAGCCGGGCGCTGCGGCCGCTGCTGCTGCCCGTGCCCGTGCCCTGCCCCGGGCGGGGCGCGCTGGCACCGGCCCCGCTGCGGCGCGGCCGCGGCAGCAGCAGGAGGAGTAAGTGCCGGGGGGCTCCGGGAGGGACGGGGGGACGCACTCCCCACAGCACACCGGCTGCTGCGCTTCACGGTCCCGCAGCCCCGCCTGGCCCCGACTCTGGCTGCTTTGGGAATTCCAGGGGGGTTGGCTCAGCGTGGAAAAATTCCTTGCAAAGCTTTGTGTAGAGCTCGGTGGTTGTATTCTTCACCAGGAGGCTGCAAGGTTTACCTTCATCCCATCCACCCTGTTTTGAAATACACTTCCAAGTGTATTTGGGGAGCCAAGTGGTGCGTTCCCAGCTCGGGCCGCAGAGCTGCTCCTGGAGGCAGCAGTGCCCTGGCAGGGGCCACTGTCGGCGCTTTTACACCCGAAATCGGTCCTGGTGCACAGGGCTGGGCACGGCGTGGTCCCTGGGAGCTGCAGCCCCACAGCGTGCTGTGAGCAGGGCTGTAAGCACTGCTCACTCTGCACGTTTTGGATTCCTGACTAAATGCCTTTCCGTGGTCCTTGCTCCCCAGACGGATCCCTGCAGAGGCCAGGACAGGCAGGGACCCCCGTGCAGGTCACCGGCTCCCTCAGGCGTCCCACGGCTGCGGGGCGACCTCAGCACTTCCAGCTTTACCCTCACGTCAGCTCCCCACCGCACAGCATCCCTCCCGGAGCTGGCGTGGACGAGACAGCGAGGCCAAACTCCTCCTATGAGGCTTCACCTGCGCTGCTGGTCAGGGGAGGGGAGAGCCGAAGCCCCTCCGTGTGCAGCTCGGTGATCCTGGACGCCAAAGACCCCTCGGTGAAGAGCGAGGCAGCTCCAAAGCCGCCTGCATCAGCCCCACCGTCCATCCTGGTGAAACCAGAAACCTCCCGCAACGGCGCCGAAAAGGTACGGCCAGAACCGCCCGTGCCCCAGAGCATCCCAGTGGAACCAGCAGTGTCAGCCAAAACTAACCAGGGCCAAATCCCTCGAGGGCTTTGCTCCATCCTCACCCGTTTCTTCCAATAGAAATTGCTGGGATTGACACGGGCCTTAGGAAATCGGGTATCGGTGCTGCTGATGCAGCAGTTCAAATTAAGCCCTGAAGAAAGGCAGGACGCTGCAGGCGCTCTGTCCCTGTCACAGAGCTCAGTCACAAGCAAATCTCGAGACTTTTCCGAGGTCATAAATTGGACAAGAATCCGTGAGTTTGGGAGCAAATGCCACCAAACTAGTGTCAGGCAAAGCTTTGCAGAACTCCTCCATCTCCCTCACGTCACTTGGGCTGAGCCATTTGGAATGGGAATTTCTTTCCCTTCTGGCAGCCAGAGAGAAATTTCATAAAGGTAAAACCATTCTGAAAATTGCCCTTGTGACAACTTCCCTTTCCCGCAGTACCCAAAGAGGTGCCCAAATCGTTCCACACGCCCCCAAAAGCCCAGCCAAGCTCGGAGCTCCCAGGCAGCTCAGCATCAGCTGAGAGACCCACGGCTCTGCGAGGGCAGGTGCTGCGCTGCCTCCCGCTCTCAGAGCAGCTCTCCTTGGTCTCCAGGAGCTGCCAGCACAGCAGCGCTGCTCCCTGGGGCTCTCTGCCACCAGCCACCAAGCGCACATCGCCCTGGGCTTCCCTGCGGGCATGCTGCGCCCCGCGGGATCCGGCCGCCCCCGGGCGCATCTCCCCGGTTCTGCAGGGGGCAGGGGAGGGCGGGCAGCGTCTGCGGTCCCCACCTGACTCTGGCCCCTTCTCGCTGCAGCAAGTGAAGACGGTGCGGTTCCAGAACCACAGCCCGCCGCCGCCCAAGCGGCACAGCCTGCAGCCCTCGCCGAGGCTGCCCCGCAGCCGGACAGAGCCCGGGCCCGAGGGGCTCCTGCCCGAGCCCCGCCTGGGCCCCGAGCTGCTGCTGCTCTGCTCGCCGCGCCTGGGCTCCAGCCCCCTGCACCCGCGCCGGGCGCTGCACCCCAAGGCGCTGTCGCTGGACCTCTCGGGGCAGCTGACCTTCCCCATCAAGAAGAGCTACAGCAGCATCTCGGCAAACTGAGCGGGTAACCCGCGCCGGCCTTCCTCCCCACTCCTGCTCCTCTCCCTCGCTCCCGGGAGCGCCCAGCCCCGCGTCCTCCCCGCTGCTCCCGCCCCGGGCTCGCAGAGAGCTGCGGGCGCCGCGAGGGACCCCGGCCCGGGGCTGCGGGGCGATGCGCCGGGCTCTGCCGGTCCGCAGCCCCGACCGTGCCCAGGCCGCTGCCCGGGCACCCCGCCGGAGCAGCGGCACGGCAGGAAAGCGCGCGGGTATCGGGAGTTACACTGGCTTTGATCTCCTCAGGGCTGCAGGAAAGCCCATGGAGATCAAACACTGGCTCATTACCTGCCTGCCTCAGGATAAAGAAACCGTAAATCAGAATCGGTCAGCTCCTGACTGATGGTTCACGCTGCCTTTGAGGGGAGGGAGTCACTCAGATTTTTCATTAGGTGGTTGCTTGCTTGCTTTTCTCAATGGTTTTAGCCCAGGAATTTTAACACAGAAGTCTAAAAGGAGATTTGGAGGGCAAAGAGCCAATGGAAGGGGCTTTGCTATCACTGCAGTCACCCAGGCTCTGCAGTGAGGGCACTGAATCTCCCTTCTCATTGCTTGTTTTCCTCTGGTCGCCTGTCAGCTACCTCCTGCCCATGAGCTCCTTCCAGCCCCTTCCCACCACACACCTGCTCAGACGTGGCTGTTGTAAATACCTTAGGTGGGATTCATGGGTTTCAGATGCATGAAATGCTGCCTATGTACCAGAGAGCAGAATTCAGAGCTCACCGTGCCCCAGACCCCGCTCTGCCCCAGCACCACCAGCTCTGGCTTCCAGCTTGCCCCAGTCCAAGCACTCTCCTGTGAGTCGCAGGGAAGGAGCAGAGCTCTGCTGGCTCACAGCTGCGCCTGCTCTCTGTCAAACCTCTGCACGGCGGATTTTGGTTTCCATACTTTGTTTCCATTGCTGGTTTATCCATCGGCAGTTCCCAGCCGCCCTCTCCTGCCAGGAGGAGCTGTGCTCCCTCCAAAACTGCCCTGAAATCCCATCCTCGGTTTCTTGCACACAAACCCAGGGAAGGAACTCCACTGCTCGATGGAGACTCCTCAGAGAAGGACATCCTTTCCTATAACTACACAAAGGGAATGGATAAAACAATTCATGACACCACAACCCCTGGACCTTCCCTTGCAGAGCAGGAAAGCTGGGTCTGCCTGCGGGGATTTTCAGTGGCACAGCAACCTCCAGGGCACAGATCTGCTCTCTGTGCTCTCTGTCAGAACCGCAGCTCCTGCAGAAACACCGACAAGCTGAAAGCATGCTCTACGCCCAGGTATAAAAGGTGGCAGCAGTTGCGAAAATGAGAGTGAGTCCAGCTCAGGAACGCCACCTCAGAGACGGCTAAATGCCTCGGGGCAGACGTGCTGGTTCTGTGCTGAGGACTCCTGCCGTCCTTTTAAAGCTGAACCAGAAAGCAGCTGGCTCTGTCGCTGAGACACAGCCACGTACCCCAGCGCACCAGAAACGAACAGAACTGCACTCAGTCCATCAGCCCGTCTCCCTCTGAGAACTAAGAAGGCAAACACTGGCGCCAAAACGTTTTAGTTGGAAACACCAGAGCAGCCTGGGACTGTGCAAAATCACGTATTTATCATTCTCAGGAGGTTTAGTCACTGCAGTTAATTTGGGAAACAGAGTGTTTGAAGTGCAATCATACCTGAAGACTTTTCAGGTTTTTTGTCATACTTCAGTATCTGTCCCATTTAAAAAGTAACTTCCAAATATTCATAAGATCAGTGTTTAGAACCCCAAACTGCCCATGAAGCCCGTGGGAGCTCCACAGGCTGATCCCTTCGAACGTGTTCCCAACGGGAAGCGCTGATGGATCCGAGAGTGCCTGGGGAGCAGCACCCAAGGGACCCCCTGTGTCAGGCAGAGCAGGGCTGTAAGGGTAACAAAGGGGGAAGAAGATCTGTCTGCACCAGTTACAGCCAAAATAGATCTCACAGGCAAAAGGGGTCAATAAAAGTTCCCTAATCCTTTACACAACCAAGCAGGGAGTTCCATTGTCTGCTTTCTGCATCCAGCCCAGGGAATGCTCCAATGAAACGTTACAGCCAGGTCACCTCCAGTGAGAAATCATAAATTACTATTTTTACATACATATCTTAGAAACAGTAGGATGCATAACCTTTGCTTAGTTGGTGATGGGTAGGAGAATAAATAAAATATGTTTAGTTTACTGTTCAGAGACACTTGTACAAATTCAGGGATGCTGATTATTTTTTCCATGAAGAGAAGTTCATTTTTTTAAAAGGTTTTTTCAATTTAAGGTACTATTTGGGAGAAAAGTCAATAAACAAGAAGATATTAGTTTCCTGTTTTATATTAATCCTCAAGCTATTTATTTTGTATTTCTGTAAAAAAAAAGCAATGGTTTAAAGACATTTTAAGTTTTCAGAAGTTTATTCATCTAAGTTTCTAGCACTAATGTTTAGCTCTGTAGCCTGTAGATAATTAAATTAATTGGGGCCAAATGGATTGCAGCCCCTCATGCACGGGGGAGCACTGGGGAAAATGGGGCTCAGGAAAGCTTTGGCACCCACCGTGTGAGACACCAGCCTGTGGGAGCTGCTGTGGCACCATTAAAACCTTTTGCATGAAAGCATGTTTATTTTCACTTTCTTATTTCAGGTTTTGTCTGTTGGGAACAGATGGCAAGGGGAGGGGGGTGACCTGGGCGAGAGGCTCACCTGACTGTGGTATGAAATGGAATAAAAGCATCCTGAGGCAGTAGCCAGGAGAGCATGAACAATGATGAGACCTCAGACATCCAAGGTGTCAGAAGGACTGTGAGGCAGCACAGGTGACATCACTGTCACAAGGCTCCCACCTGCCAGGGCCACCCTCTCCCCACCCAGGCAGCAGCAGGCCCTTCAGTTAAAGCCTTTGGCTGGATCAGCTCTGGAGGGAGCTGAAGGCAGCTGAGGAGCAGCACAGCTCCCTGGAGGGAGTGGAATCCTAAGCATGGCATTCAAACTTGTTCCTGAAGACCCTGACCACAGCTGGACAGGAAGGGGCTCCAGGGTAACTGTTTCCTTTCAAGAGAAGCCAAAGCACCAGAGGAAAATGATTTTATTAAATCCCTGTTTAAAAGAGCAGGGATACTCACATGTTAACTCAGGTTGGCTTGGGTGGGCTTTTTTCTTTTTACAGAACAAATTCTCCCCTTTGTTTAATACAGATGCGTCCAAGTCCCTCCATGAACCTTCTCACCAGATAGAGGCCAGTTCAATGAACCAGGTAAACAATTGTGTCCCCAATGTCCCTTGTCAGGCCATTCTCAGTGACACAGACTTGCTTCTGGGCCAGGTCGATGTGGAAGATGGCTTGCTCCAGGATTGGAGTTTTCCCTGCTTCCTCTTTGCCAAGGACTGGAACACGGCGGGGCCCAAGCACGGGATCATCAAACCTCATCAGCTTCACTTTAGAGAGATCTGCACAGAGAGAGCAGCTGGTCAGGCCACAGCAGCTGTACACAGGCCACAGCACCCACAGGGTTAACCACAGCAATGCTGCGCCCTTGGAACTTCCACACCTGCTCCAAGGAAATACCTTCTCATGGGAATAACTGTCCTGTTAAGGTTTACACCAATAGAACAATGTCCTTCAGGGGTTACACAGTGAGTTACCCACAGAAATGGGCATAAACCACACAGAAACACCAGCTTCTAATACCACATTCCAAGCACTGAATTTGCTTTATCTGGCTCAGGACAGGTCTGAGTAACTTAACAGTTACTCCTCATTTTCTGAGGAATGATGTGCAGAGACTGGGAGGAAGGAGAGAGTTGATTTCAATACAATTCCCTATCAAAAGGCAGACTAATAAGACCGCAAAGCAGTCCGAGCAGCCTGGGATCTTCAGCTAAGCCTTCCTGCAGGTGCAGCCTTGCAGCCCTGTGCCCAACAGCACCCTGACACCTCCTGGGAAGACAGGGAGGGAGTCCCTGTCTCATCTCGGGTTCCCAAACCTCCAGCCCAGGAGCTGGCACACATCCTGCACACACAGGCGTGTCCCACACCCTGCCACAGCTGTGTGCACCCCTCAGCAGCTGGCACAGCTGTACCCCTGTCCTGGTGGCTACCTTTGATGCCCCTGTCCATCTTCATCAGGCGCCGGATGATGGTCTCCCTGCTGTCCCCTTGCCTGATGTCCATTTTCGTGGAGAAGTGGCCGTTGGAGGGCTGAGGGTTCACCAGGAACACGGACACGCCAGGCTGTGAGAAACAACACTGACCTTAAAGGAGAACCTGTGCATGTGAGCCCTCAGGAGAATCATGAAACTAAACCAAATAAACAGCTGCTGTTAATGAATCCTCCAGAGGGATAAAATCCCTTTAGAACCTGCCTGGCCATGCTGGATACCAGCACTGCCCCAGCTCTAAAATACAGCCCAAAGTGTAATAAGGGTTTAAGACATATTTTGGGAAATAAATGACATTTGTACTTTCAGAGTTAGAAATATTCATACATGGTAAACATTCACATCTGATCAAGGTTTTTAAATGGTGTATTTAAAAAAACCCACACAAAAGTGAAGTTTCAAGTTAAGTTTTTTAATTAAGCTTTCAGACTTTCAATATCTGAATTTCTGATATTACCTCCGTTCTGAATATAGAAAATGGTTTTCCAGGACAGCAGTCTTCTTTGATTTTATCTTCTGCTTCAGAGGCAAACTTTACCTCAATGTGATCCAGCTGTAAAAGGAAAAGAAGGGAAGGAGGGAATAAGCAGGATTTTAATGGCTTTAAAGGGAACAGCAGAGGTTACAGCCTCATCAAACAGCTGTTCATGTACGAAAGGGGAGAGCAAACCTGCACTGCCATAAAGCAACAGAAGTACAACTGAACCCACAAAATCTTGTTTGGAAGGTACCTCTGAGGGTCATCTACTCCCTGTGTGAGGTGTCCAAGACCTCACTGTCCATCTCCAAGGACAGTGACCCCCAGAGACCCCCCAGCCCCTCTGGCTGTTCCCTCTAAAGCCAGAAGTTAACGTAAAGAGGCTTAGAGCCTTAGGGAAATCTGCTGCTCCAGCCATCCCAATAAATGCCAAGTAGTAGGTGCCAAGTCTGTACCAACCTCCAGGGAATTTGTCAAATAGACAATGTTCTCCATGAGCACTGCACGCTCATCAAACTCCAGTTCAAGATCAAGAACACGAGAACCATTTTTCTCCAAGTTTTCCTGTGGGGGGGAGGGAAAAAGTATTAAAACCCTCTAAAGGCTGCAAGTAAAATGATGCTTCAAAATGGCAAACTATCTACATTAGTCATGAAAAGAACAGGCTTGTAAATCCAAGAGCTCTCTGCTGGCACAACATTAACACTGGAGCAATAATTTTCTTGTAACAGGGCTTCTTCTTCTACAGGGAGCTGGTGACACTGATGGGAGGAGTAAGAGCAATTAGAACACATTTTTAATATAGAATTGAAAAGGTGTTTGACATTCACAGTTATTTAAATCCCTACTTAATGTGCAGGTGGAGAATTCACAAAATCAGTCAGCATTTCAGTGGTATTTCACAGCAGGAAACTCAGGCTTATGACCCAGTTTAAAATAAAGGACAAGCCCACAACACCTGGACGTGTTCACAGCGAGTTCTCTGCAGGGAAATAACAACCACTTTGTACGTTAACATAAAAGTAACTTAATTAGTCCAGAAAGCCAGCAGCAACAGTCGCAAGAGACACACTATTAAAGGCAGGATAAAAACCACATTATTTTATTTTTTTTTAACTAAAACAGAACTTCCTCTTTGGAGCTTAATCTGTCCCTGCCTGGCTCTCACATGCTGAGCCAGCTGTCTCCTTTGAAGCTCTGCTTTGTCAGCCTCAGCATGGTTGTGGTTTCCTGGTTTCCTCATCAGTTTAATGTGAAAGATTCCCTTTTAACGTGGAACTGCTTCCCTTTGTAAATCAAAGAGGTGCTCCTACATTTCAGCCCTCCTCTGATGAGCAGGAAGCACAAGCAGAGATGCCTCTTGTACCCTAGAATTGATGAATAATGGGTTTCAGAGAAAGACACTGCTCAGAGGAGTCTGAGCTCAGGTGTTTCCACGTCTCTCTGGGAAACAGGCTGCTGCTCTTTGGAAGCAAAAGGATGGATTAGAGGTAAGCCTCAGCTCCTTCCCCACATGCCCCAGGATCACTCACTGCTGCCAGACTGAAAACACCAAAACACGGCAATGTTTCAGCCCTAACTCTTAGGACTGAGAGCTTTTCTGACCTTTCCCAGCTGGATCAGTGGATCTAACACATCCCTACTGTTCTTACAAACTTACACAGGAAGCTCCAGAACTGCTCTGGGCTCTCTGCTCCTCTGAAGGCTTCCAAGCTCCCATGAAAATGAACAATCACAACAACCCCACAGAGACAGCAAAGAACAGCTCCACTCAGAAAACACGACAAAGCTTACAAATAGAAGTAATTATTACATGCATTTCAAAAATCAAGCTAAAGCTTAAGGAGAAAAAGTAATTTTTTTTACACTCAAGATTTTTTTACATTACTAATCCCTCTCAATTTTTACAGATCATGAAAAGTCATTAAAATTGTTTTAAATCATACACTGCAACCCCTACCCCCATTAAAAAAATATTAATTCTTTGCTTCTTGGCTCTCCCTATTTGTATTGAACTTTCATCTACAACAGCAAGCACAAGAAAGTTTCTTTAAGAAATGGAAGCCAAGATTTTCATAGGCTTGCATGACTGAGGGAAAATAATGGACTATCAGCATATTAAGTGACAATCATAAGAATTACACACAAAATTTGTAATTCCATTCAATGCTCAGAACAGTCTCTTGTTTCCTCCCTTACACATACTGCAAGCAATCAACTCTCGCCCTTATTCATAGCTTCCAGTTTTTATGTCTCCAAAGCAACACTTGACTCATTTCAGCATGAAAAACTGGAGACGTCACGTAGGACACTTTTCAAATACATATGGAACCAGGTATGTTTGAAGTACAGATTGTATCACCCACAAAACACAGAAAGCACCAAGCCTCAACCAGATCCAGAGCTCACCAGGGCTAATTCACATTTTTATGATGTAGTTCTTTCAGAGACGTAAAATATGCTTATAAACAAACCCTTGAAGATGCCAAATAAGCAAAGGGCAAGGGGGAGACACTGCATTCACAGAAGTCTTTCCTGTACCAGAACTGTCCCTCTGACACCTACCTTAACCATGGCAACAAAAGGCATCACCTTCTTCATATACTTTTTCAGCTCTGGCAAGGTGTTCAGCTCACTGGCAATTACTTTATTATCTGGCAGCTGACCTCCACTGACCTAAAACAGGGATGAACAAGCATAAAAGAGAACAGCCATCATGAAAAACTTGCCTTTCAATGTCATATACCTTTCCTGCTTTCCCATAAATACCAGCAAGGTTTGTCAGCATCATTGATTCCATAGATAGTTTCCTCATCCTTCTGAACCCAAACAGCATTTAACACTAATACAGAAAATAAGCCTATACAGTGCCCAAAGGCAAATAGCCCAAAGAACAAACTCCACATGAGGAATGTTGGTTTATCTCATTGCCACAAGCTGGAATAGTCAGGACTCCCAAATCTATCAGCTACAACCCTGGTGTGTTCAAGCTGAGGATGGCTCACTAAGATCCCAAAAGCCACTCTCAGCAGTTTCCCCATGTCAGAGGCATTGATCCTCCTGCTCTCTTAATATGTTTCTTCTTATGAGTGACTTACTCCATTTCAGCCATTTCTTGTGACACTGCTGAGTGGCATACCCTTAAGGACTAGAACAAAGCTCCTAAGCCCACCTGCAGAGTAAGGCAGCAGTAGTCTGTCAGTCAACCACGTTTCCTCAAAAACATACTTGTAAAGAATATTTAAAAGCTAACCACATACAATTGGAAGAAACAACAGAGCAGAGGCATGTTTTTTACTCAGATTGTCAAAACCAATGAAATGCAACTGTCAAATCAATGACAGTCCTTGGGACATTTTCATTAAGTATCAAAACTTGCTGGACAGTTGTAAAAGCATAAAGAAATTCAATCTACTGAAATAATCTGGTAGCAAGGTAGAGATTATAAACTTTCTACAGATGAGCCCCCAAAGAGCTGGCAAGCAGCTGGAGGGCAGAGGAGGGGATGAGCACCTGGAAGTGCTTGCGCAGGACGGACAGGGTGGTGTGCTGCCAGGGCGGGTAGCTCTTTGCCACGTAGATGGTACAGTGAGAAGGCTTCTGGGAAGGCTCTTTTGTACTTTTCTGAGGAAATAAAAAAAAATCAGGAAGGAGTCCCCAGGCAATAGAGAGCCATCTGACGTGCACACAACCAGAGCAGCCTCACCTTTCCCTTCACAGGTGCCACGTAGCTCTTGAGGCGGAGGCGGAGGTCGTGAGCTGCTTCCATCAGGTACTGAGAGGAGCGGATCAACACCTCATCCACGGGCCCTGCTGCTGGCCACGAGGCCCTCATGATGGAGTCAGCCTTTGGGCAGAGCAAGACAGGAATGCACTGAGTGAACACACCTCAGCTGGTGGGTTTGCAACCATTCCAGCTTGATTGGAAAAGGGAGTTTAGCCAGTTTGGACCTCAGTGAGCACCTACCCATAACAGCCTAAAAAGGGAGGGCACACAGACAAGAAGCATGCAAGTGTGTTCAGGACTATACACATAATCACAACTACCATACGCCTATGGAATGCCATCTACAAGCAGAGGGCTTACAAACCATCAAAACTAAGCTTTACACAGAAGTGTAAGACTATTGCATTGTTGCACTAAACAGTAGATCACCTCTCTGTAAGCAGACAATGATAGTGACTGGCACTAATGCTGCCCATATCATCACGGCCACAGGCCAGCTCCCTGCAGTCACTGTCCCAGGGACAATGAGCCAGTATGACTCCTTGGATTCTGACACATCTTTTCTATTTGTACATGAGTATCTGTAGCCTGACATGGGTGTCACTGAAATCCATAAAAGCTCAGATCCGAATCAGTGGCAGAACTGAAAGGTCAGTACCTTCCCCAGCAGGGACCAGATGTGCTCACACAGGTGGGGGCAGATGGGAGCCAGCAGCAGAGTCTGCACCTCGATGAACTGGAACACCAGCTCCCTGTGCATGCCCTCGATGGCCAGCTCCCGGTACTTGTCTTTTGCTGCCTGGAACAACAACACAGCCGTCAGCCCTCTGCTGCCAGGGAGAAACACCAGAGTCACACACACACCTGCGGGCTCCAACACGCCTTCAGAACGTGAGCAGCTTCTCACCATCCACTACTGAGTTCTAAGAACTGTATTTTCCTGAAGCACCCACATACAGATCTGACAGCTGGCCATTGGATTTTTGCATTTATGTAGTACTTTAAAAAACTGTTTATTGGCACAAACATAAAAGACAAAAACATCCACAGCTGTGTATCAGGTGCTGTCATCCCAAATAACTCATATTAGATACTAATAAGAACTAAGAAAAAGGCAATGAATATGATCTATCATTACACATAATTCAGCCTACTTAACCCCACTCCTGAGTATCTCAAAGCAGCCACATGAAGGAGCATGTGTAATTCATTAAATGGACTAGCATGGCTCTGCAGACACTCTGGAGACATGGTTTATGGAGGATATCAAAAAGCACTATGCTTCCAAACAATTTTGTTGATGCATTATCTGGATTTCTTATGAAGAGTCCTTTATCGCAAAAGATATAAAGAAAGGCAACACTTTTTAATAGTGTCGTTTTCAAAGCACCTTCTTGTTCATATTAGATATTGGGACTATTTGCAGAATTGCATTTGCTTTCCTCTGGACCTTTGTAAAGCTCTATGATTCCACATTTATTCCCTTGAAGTACTCTTGTTTCTTGACACAATTCTGATTCCAATTCAGCTGTATGATCAGAGACTGAAGGATCAAAAGAAATCCACAAAGTAACAAATATCGGGTGTCACTTTCTTACACCTCCTACCTGAAACTCAAAGAAGCCAGTTTTCAGAGCTTCCTTAAACATCATCTTCTCATAATTTTGGTCTGTCTTCATTATGCCTGCATTCATCTCACTGGGGAGGGAAGTGAAGTGACATCAATACCACATAGTCTGCCTCACATAATGGCAACACTATAACTATCACCAATGCAGCCAAATCCCATAATGAGCTCTGTTTTATGGAATTCATTAATCTTTAGAAAAAAATAGCTACAGGATTCCTCCTTGCAAGGAAAAAACTGGTCCAAACTGTATTATTAACCTTCGCACCACACCTGGCAAAGACTCTGTCATTGAAGGTGCTGGCTGGGCCACTCCTCAGGCTGTCTCTGTTTGCAATCATCTCCTTCACCCACTCCACCCAAGTGTAGAGACGAAGAATACCAGCATCTGCCATGGCTTCCACAAAGTTGGCATCTTCAACAGTGTCTCCAGCATCAGCCAAGGCCAAACGCATGCCTGAAGAAAAGGGGATCAGCTGCCAGGGCTGGGTGCCACGAGCTGGCCCATAGCCATGGAGTGCTGTGCCTCCTGCACCTGCGACAGCCCACCTCAGCTGGAGTTAAATGCAGAGCCAGGTCACAGACTGCCTGGCCAGCCAGGGATGCCTCAAAGGAGGCACTTCCCCTGGGAGAGGAACCCTGTCCTCCTTGGGAGGGGACCAGACAGACAGAACCAGGAGCCCAGCCCGGTCCCTGCCCACAACACAGGAGCATGGGAGGAGCATGGGCACACAGGGCACAGATATGTACACACCCGTGCACACCAGCAGCGTGTCCTGTGCCCTGATCCCTTCAGTGAATGCAGAGAGATCAAGCAGGCTGCTCCTGCAGAGCTCAGCCCCAGCAGCAGCTCCTGGCTGAACCAGGTGTGCTAACACACATCCCAGCCTTCCAAGTGGAGTTCAGCTTTTCAACAAGAACAGGTGGTAAGTGCAGAATTATTGCCATTCGGTACTCCAATAAACTCCTTTGAGAGCAAAACACTCACTTTAGTCGTTTTGGCATGATTGACAATCAGATGCAGGTCAGAACACACTCACCATCTGCAGAAAACTTGTCAACAGCTTGAGTGAGGGTGAGGAAGTTGCCTGTTGATTTAGACATCTGAAAGATAAGAGTGTTTGTTTTCTCACACATCCCCTGTGTTGGTGGATAAGCAAGACAGACCCAGCAAGAGTTTGGGCAAACAATTTTCTCATGAATCACAGCAAAAAGCACTTTGGTAAATCTGATTGAGGTCTCACAGCAAAAGCAGACTGAACTCTGCATGCACTCAGCAACAAAATATAATCTCAGAAATTCCCTAAATTAAACTTAAATGCTACTTTAAAACTGGCAGCTTCAGATCACCCTGTATTGATTTTTTCAAGAACTCCACTAGGTCTTGTTTTGGGGTTTTTTGATTCATATCAGACAGTCTCCCATGCCTTATTCCTGGGCTCAGGCACTTTAAATTCAATTCAGTGTCAGAACTTGCACATATTAGCAAGCTACTGACACAAACGTTTTCCTCTCACTGCACCTACTCCAATGCTCTAAAAAGATAAACTTTACTGAAATAAATAAATATGCTATATTACCCTAAAACCTAACAGAAATGCACCAAACTCTTCACTAAATTGGCGAGACTTAAGAAAAAGTGCTACACAAGAGCTGACTTAAGAGAAAGTGCTACATAGAATCACAGGCAAGGCGGGTCTTTACCTCTAGTGCCCTCCAGTTTTTCATTCATTAATGAAGAAATGTCGCTATTCCCCCTGCTTACATCCCAAGTTTCCATTCTGCCTAGCAAATGCCTATTTTGACAACACAAAAGCCATGTCACACAAAACCTCACCATACCTTTTCAGAATTGAGGAGCAGATGTCCATTGGCTCTCACAGCTACTGGCCATTTTTCCCTGTTCAAAGGCAAGATAGAAATCTTTTAGCCAAGTAAATAAATTTTCTCTTTTTAAAAAAAGGAACAAATATTTTACACTCCAGTTTGAGATGAACACATTGAGTGGAACCTTAAAAAAAAACCTAAGGGTTGTCTTAAATATATTAAAGAGTGTCTCTGAAGATGAAAAGAACTACAGTATAAAGGCTAAGGATTATCACTGCTGGAATGTAAGGTAGGGAGCAGTGTACAGTGCACCTGCAATTACAGTTCATTTATGTCACCTTCCTCTGTTCAGATATTTTTAATTTAAAGGTCAGTGATTAACACTGCCCAAGAGCACACAATAGTGCTGGGCCCACATTTCTACCCATGAAGGAAAGAGATATTAAACTATCTACAATCATCTTTGCTATACATCAGAAACACACTTTTCCTATATACAGTTTTCTATAACCCCTAAACCAAAATTCAAGGGAATGTAAACAGTATTTTCACCATAAAAACATGCAACGGGCAAAGATTTTCAACCAGTTCTGCACAGCCCATGGGAGTATATATGGCTCTTTTAACCATCCTTGAGAAGGAATTAAGGAGACTTAATAATAAAGTCAAATAAATTCCAGTGCAGGAATACAACTCAACACTGGGAAATCCATAGGAGGAGATAATGTAGAAAACCCATGGGAAATAATGGCAAAAAACCTTTCCATTTCAACAACTTCTATTATAGACAACTGTATCAAAGCTGCAATATGAAAGAATACATTTTCAACACAATTCTAAATGTTGTACAGTCCAAAGGCCATTAGCAAATGTAACAGAACTGCAAACTCTCCAGCTTTACCTGCATCACATCCCAAC
Organism: Chloebia gouldiae; assembly: GCA_003676055.1. Taxonomy (NCBI): domain Eukaryota; kingdom Metazoa; phylum Chordata; class Aves; order Passeriformes; family Passeridae; genus Chloebia; species Chloebia gouldiae. The sequence continues at coordinate 51,603 of QUSF01000212.1, read as the reverse complement.
TCACCTTTGCTCTGACCACATGGCCACATGATTGTAGAGGTAGTACGACAGATGGTTTGGAACAAGATCTTTGCCAGAAACTCTGAGATCCACAGGATACCAAAATTCAAACTCCTCCTTCAGCTTATCCAACTTTTCTTTTGGAATCTCAGTTTTAGGGAATGGAGCGGTCTTGAAGAAGATGTAATCCCAAACCTCTTTGCTCATTTGATGCGCCCTGCACAGAATCAGTCACACATTACAGTCAGTAAAAGCTCCTCACATTCTACAGCACTTTCTGTAAGGCAGCTTAAACCTGTGGCTCCATTCTCACAGCACATTCCACAGGGTCAGCAAACACACACAGAGTACCCAGGGCCTTTTCCCAAGTTCAGGTGAGTGAATCCAAAGTCAGAAACAAAATCCAGAACTGCTCAAGCCATGCCCTCCTTAAACTGCCCTTGGAGATTTCCAATTAAACATAAAGACTCCCATAAAGAAAATGTGATTAATAATTAAAGCATAATCTTGAATATCCTGGAAACGTGATCATTTCTTTCCAAATATCACCACCCAAGACTCAGCACCACCTGTGACCTTAGGTGAACACTGAGGGCCCCTCACTGGTATGCCTCATGGAGCCATTCCCTCTGGCTCCCCAGAAGTCAAAGAGCAGGACAGGAGAGAACTGCTGCACAGTTCAAGGTTGCCTCCTACATGGGAAATATTTGTGATCTTTTCCCACTTCAAATGGAATGAAAATTTAAAATTAACATTTACTGCAAGACACATCTTACCAATTACCAGAGGCAAGATCAAAAATTTTGAAGGAAAATACTGATGAGATGGAACTGATACCCACAACCCTGTGGCCACTGGGCTGCATTGACACATATCCTCCTTGTTTCTACCGAGATTCTAATTCCTGGCTCTCAGAGCTTCAGCAGAGTGCACCACATACTGCATGCATTCCAAAGGAAATACTTTCAAGCCGAAGTTTGCTACATGCCAGCACCTGCCAAGGGGCTTTGACCTGTGCTATGCAAAGAGGAAAAGCATTCTGGACCCCAAATACTTCCAGTACACATTAAAAGAACACCTCAGATGGTGGTCTGTATTACCAGTCCAGGACAAATCCTACAGGCACAGGTTTGCTGGTTTGGTTCTTGCAGTTCTTGTTCTATGCTTTACATTCCTGGGCTGTGACTGGGCTTGTGTTTGGTACCAAATTCATTGTAACTGAAGGTGACTGAAAGGATGGGCCATAAATCCCCTTTTCCTTCACACCACAGGACAAGTATCAGTAAAAAAACATTTTCCAAGGCTGCTAGATGTTATGTACTTGCATGGGAGAGCACTCTAATTGTATGTGCTTAATTACATCAAATCTGTAATTCAAGGCTCAGGATGCTCACTTTAAAGCTTGTTTCTTGACACAACTAGCTTGTGCATAGCTTCTCTGTAATTAGAGAGGTTTGAGCCCAAATGACAGCCTTGCCCAGTCTCAAGAGGTATTTCTGTCTGTAAGAATCAGAATGTTTATTTTGGAAATGGTTTTCAGATTTGTTATAACATATAGTAAGAAAAGTTTCCATTCCAATATGTAAACTACTCCAGAAATTAGTCCATAAACCACACAGAATTAGAGCAGATGATTCAAGGCACAATCTGAAGTGTTTTTTCAACTCCAGACTGAGCTGTACTATCTCATCCCTCTGACTCCTATCACCACACTTCAAAAGCCACTCCAACCAAGAGGTGACATGCCTCCTCCCCCTTGCTCTGAAGACTTCCACAGAAAAGTTGTGGATAAAAGATGGTTCTTAGCTTCCAGGAGAGTGACAGTGACAAAAAACAAGAGGCTCCCTCTGTACACTGGAGCCTAAAATTTATCGTGGTGCACAGCAGTCTCAGCAAGCAGACACCTAAACAGCCACTGAAACCAATCACCCAACGACCTTCCAAGGCCCATTTCAAGGCAAGTCAAACAAGTATTGAAAAAGGTGATTTACTCTCCACACAGTTCTTTCAGAGGTGCTTTCAGAAAAGCATTTTTCCACTCTCTCCCTCACTGCCTGTCACATTCCTCTCTTTCCTTACTGCCCCTCTGCAAACCTGTTCTAGCTCAGCTCATGGCAGGTTAAGTTTAATAAAGACACTTTTTACACACAAAAGCAAAGACTCGGCCTCCTTGACAAATCTTTCTGCAGAGCAATTCAGGAGATGAGCATACCTAATTAAACAAGAGAACTGAATGGTTCACTCTCCTCACCTGATGCCCAGAGGAGATTCTCCTTGGCCCCTCAGGTCCCCCCCCTGCAGCAGGTGAGCCACAGTGTAATAGGCCATGTAGATGGTGGAGTCAGAGAGAGACTCAATCAGCCACTGCTCATCCCAAGGCAAGCGGGTCCCTGCAGGGGAAGGCTGTGTCAGGCACCCAGCACCACCCCGGCCCACAGGCACACAGCAGCAGCTGAAGATTTTCAGTGGAACACACAAACATACATATATGCATTAGTACTCAGGCTTATGCTTTTAAAAAATATTTGGTTGAAAAATTAAACTATGTATTTGAAAATTTTACTCAAGAGCAAACACTTGCTGATTTTCAACCTGTTTCCTGACACAGCTCAGCTCAAGAACATCTGCTGTGGGTTACAGTGCACATCTAGCAGCTGTCCCATGTCAGGCTACATGAGATGAAGGCTAATCAGAATTCGAGGAGAAAACTCAAGAAATTGTATAAGCTCCCTCTTCTGAGGTCCCTTTCAAATCAACAGTCCAGGCAGAAAGCTACCAAGATGCTGCACAGACTACCTGTAGTAGTGCAAGTACTACCAGCCCCATGCACTTCCAACAAAGCACACCTTCTCTGGGATGCTGGGCCAAGACACAAGTTGGACAATGTTGTTCCCACACTTCCCTGTACCACTGGGGATGTTGTACAGCACTTAAGCCTTCCAAATGAAATGAGGAGTACCATCCTTATGAAGAATCAACTGAGAAAGGAATGTTTTACCTACCTAAGCCATACGTCCTGGAGCACGCGTGCTCTTGTAGCCAACCTAAGGTAGCTTCAAAATTTCTCCTAGTCTCTTCACAGAACCTGTAGGAAAGAAGCTCTTACTGCCTTCAGCCTCTCAGACCCCACCAAGAGCAGCAAAGTCACTCTCCTTCACAGCCACATTCATAACTCACGTCTCCAGACGTTGCAAGCACTCTGACGTCTGTTTCTTCCAGCTCACTTCACCATAATCTAAATACCTACAGTCAGGAGAGGTTTATTGTAATAAAGCAATCCAGAAGTAGTGTACAATTGCAGCAACTTTATAACTGCAGCTTTGTTTCACTCACCACTGGTCACAAAGGGCCACTACACACTCATCAGCAGATCTTGAAATAACTTGTTTCTCAGGCTCCATATAAATCATGGCTTCACCCTAAGAGTTGGAAGAGCAATGAAAGCTGAGATTTAAGTACTTAGCAAAGTACTGAAAATCCTGACAACTTACTAAAAAACATCCCCTCTATTCTAGTTTGGTTTATAGCATTTACTGCATAGCTCTCAGCACTGCCCAAGCTCTCTGCCTCAGTATTCCCTCGGGTAAAATGAGGCAAGGCTTAACTCTGTACTTGTCTAAGGTACCAGCTCACAGCACTTTGTACAGAATGCATGAGGAAAAGGAGGACATAAGCACAAATAGTCCCCACTGACTATGCCCCCTGATTGAAACAGCTCCTAGGAAACTCTGAGGCACAGAGGGAGGGGGAAAGGAAAATGGGATGCCGAGCTTCAAATCTACTTGCACACATCATCTGTGCTGATGCATTATAATCTGGATATAACAATGCACAACAAGCAGGGAATGATGGCCTGAAGCCTCTCTCACTCCCAGTCCTCAACAGGGAGTCTCACTAGAGGGAAACCACAATCACTGTTTGTTTACTGCTCTCTGAAACAGGAGCCCAGCAAGGGGGCATTTGCACATCACACATCTCCTTCACTGGCTTGAAAGAGACTTGACAGTGCAGGTCCTACACTTCCAGTATCCTCCCAGCTACACCAAAGAGTAAACTGGACCACCAGAACATGTCCTAGGGAGGGTGACAGAATAAGGCAGGGAACAAGAGAACTCTAATGAAGCTGCTCACCCCACTCAGCCCAAGAACACCAGTCCCTCTCCCTGCAGCAACCCAAAGAACCCTGAGGGCTACAGACCCACACCAGGAGTTTCTCTGGCCACTCAGCCTTGTGAAAAGGGCAAAGCAGACAATTCAGAAGCAGCTGTGTGCACACTGTCACATACCTTATCCAACATCAGCTTCTGAATGCGTTTCTTGACATCTTGGACTTTTTGTCCTTTGAATTCATCCACCAACATCACCTGTAAAGACAGACCACAGGAGATAATTTTTTTTCAAACTCTAGCAAAAAATAGGTGCCATAGGTGTTCAAATCAATATAAGGAAGTAGCAGGTGCTGCAATCTTTCACATGCAAAAAATAAGAGTTGGGTTTTTTTCATCATGTGCAGTCATCTTTACTCAAAAACAGTTTCTACACATCAGCATCCACACAGACGACAGATTGCAGAGTCAGAAATAAAAACTATCGCTTGCTTACAAAAGAACAGCTGAGAAATACACATGGTGAGCTACTGAGGTAAAGGCGGGAGAAAAAAAAACAAAACAAAAACTAAAACCAAAACAACAACAAAAAACCAAAACAAAAACCTGCAAACAAGAACACCTTCTCATTTCGTATCAGTTTCCCTATCTATGCTAGCAGCAAAATGGATCAGCTCCCCAGAAGGTGACCACTTGTTCAGAAACCAGGTTATAATGCTCAGAGAACACAGGAATGTGTGAGTGGAAACTTTCTACAAACTTTCTACAATTCTACATCACTCCTTCAACTGCAGAACCTTACTGCAGGAAGAGTCTAAATTAAAAGTCCTTTGGGATTTTTTTGGGAAAAAAAGACACTCCCTCTTTCTTGAGATTTTTTTTTTTAATTCTTTACCCACTTTTTTTTTTTTCTCCTAGTTAAACTCACCAAGGAACCACTTACCAAAATCTTGTATTACTTACTCCCTCATAGAATCCTTTCAGGTACACTCTCTCCTTGGCCTCTGCAAGCTTCTCTCTGTCATTCTGGCTCTGGATTTTGAGCTCGTCACAGACAAACGGAGCACAGAGGCTGCCATAGCCTGGGATTTCAATGATGGGCACCTGAGAATTAACAGAGGGCTGTCAGACCCCTCCTGCACCCTCCTGCTCACTCCATACCTTCACAGCACCCAACACAAGTTACACAGGCCTTACAACAGAATGCTGCAATTCCACTGCAATTCCACTTTACCTGTAACTTGCATTTTCTAATGAAAAGTGCCTCAGCCTCGAGGCTGTGCTAACAGCGAGGGACTTCAGCTGCACTTAACAGACACCCTCCTAATCAGGCCATGAGGGCACTAAGTTTTAATCAACCAACAGGTTAGCAGGATAATGATGCATTCCATTTCCCAAAACAATAACTCCCACAAAAAAATGCTACTTTCCCTTCTCTCCAAAGTATAGAATAGAACAATAAATCTTGGTTGCAACCCTTAACAGACCAAATCTTGTAATTACAGGAATATATGAAAACATGTTTTTCAGCTCTTTCAGCTGAGAAGGACTTTAAACAGAAACTCTGGAAGAGGTGGCACAGCTCCTGGTTCATTTGTCATCAGTGAGCATAACATCCTATGTGCTGTAGATGGACACATGTGGGTGCACTCACCGGCTCGAATGGCAGGACCATTTCATCTCTGATGCCATACTTCACCCTCAAAGCCTTGAAAGTTGGAAGAAAAAAAACCCAATATATACAAGTCTTCTAGATACTTTTATCCATTCATAGTTTTTTTTTGTACATAATGTTTTATTACAAATCAGACAGACACTTCCCTGCTTTCTCACCATTTCTGACACCTGAGCTCAATCCTCATCTCATTTCCAGGTGATTATTTGCCATAATTGTCTACATTTTTTAAAAGGGGTAAAATTGATATTACTCTACCCTAAAATGAGTGGGCAAAAATTCAGTAGCCAGGGATAGCTGTTCAGACGCTGATGTACTCCTGTAGTTAGCAAAAATCACTTTCAGTCTCATCTGAAATTCACAGAGAATCTCAATCTCATTTTTGGAAGTAATTTCTACAATAGGAATTCATTTCTGTTTCACTGGTGTTCTCTACCTTAATGTGCAGCACAAGTTATATGATTCTCATCCAAAACTCAGATATGAAGCCTGAAAAAAAAAATCTGTCCTAGCCCAGTTGATTTAAACTTCATTTATTTTTAGCTGCTTTGATTTCAAGTTAGAGATGGCAAAATGCCAATTCAAGCAAGTTTCATTTTACCCACTGGATATTCATTTTGACCCTCTTCCCTAGGGGAAGGAAACAGAAACAATTCAGTTGACAGACTGACCTGCTTCTTTTTCAAGTCTCTCAGGGCTGCAAAGTCATCTGGAGAGTCAGAGGGAACACTTGTCACCACACCAGTTCCTTGGCGAAGGAAAAGATAAACAGATGAAAGGATTAATCCCACACACTGAATGCCAGTGTCCATCCAAAGGACTCTGCTGCAGAATTACCTTTATCCTCCTTGATGGTGAGCATGGGCAGGGCGTATATGACCTTGTAGGTGGTGAGGGGTGCTGAAAGCGCAGCACCAAGAATCTCCTGAGCAGGACAAAGGAACAGCATTACAGTAAATCAGGGACTTTCAGCCTAGTAGAGTAAGCTCTCCTGGCTGATATTCTTCAAATTTTCTGTAAATTTTCCTGACACATTACAAACAAATTAAATACATTTTATATACAGATGGACAAGGAGGAAGTACATATGAAAACGAGTGGTACTATTTGAGATAGGATATAGGCTATATATTGGTAGAAAGGTCAAATACCAAATACCAAGAAACTTAAATTACAAGTATGTAGTATTGGGAAAGCATAGGCAGGAGGAGGACAGTTTGCTTACAAGTATCTGAAGCACAACACCATCGAGGCTTAGGAAGCCAGTGTCAAAAGTGACATTAAACAAAGAAAGCATATTATTAAGCTATTCACACACTGACAGGAGGCAGTCAAGATGTAGTAGCTGTCTTCTACCTCACTAATTTGCTTGAATTCACATCATGTCTACTAACAAAGAAAAAGAAACACTATTTTCTACTTTATTGTTCAAAGCAAGATCTAGAAAGATGGTGACAAGTTATAATGAATGGAGACCAAGGGATGCAAACAGCTGAAGGTGCTTTTTATCAGGATGAATAAACACCACTGATGACACTTGCACAAGGCACACAAGTTAAGGACAGCAAATCCCAAAACCACTGACATTCACTACCCAGCTAAGAAAGCTTCATTCACACAGATGTACTGGAAATGTCAGCACCAACAAAAGCCTTTTCCACCTAACCCTTCTAGCTGTTAGTGTCTCCCTTCCCTTTCCATTTACTCTTCCCAGCAAGCAGAAGAGCGTTACTTAACACTATCCTTTCACCACATCGCATAGTTTGGATATGAGGGACTAGGAATGCATCTGTCCCAGCTAAGTGCACCAGGTTATTCTCCCAGCAGCAGCTCTGGCTTGGCTGCCAAGGAAGCTGCCTGCTGCTTGCACTGTTTGTCACTGAAGATTTCCATTGCTCCGAAATTTCTGTAATACCTCCTGTGTTTTCTCTGCGATTCCAATTCCACCATCACCTTTCCAAGGGCCAGAGGAGCAGCTGAGGCTGCCCAGCACGCTGCAGGACGCTCACCTCTCCCATCAGCTCCTTGACCACAGGCAGGACCCCGTTGTCCCTGGTGAAGCCCTGGTAGGACATGTTCCGGGCCGCGCGCTGGCTGCAGATGAAGATGTCCCCGCCGCCCGTCTCGAAGCCGATGTACTTCATGTCCGGGCGCAGCCAGCAGTTGGTCTGGCCAAACATGGTCTCTGGCCTGAGCGTGGCAGCCACCAGGAAAATGTTTTTTCCTCTCAAGCCACTGGGGGGAAAACGTACTGGTTAAGTTATCAAAATAAAATCATTACAGCTCATACAGAACATCAGCTTCCAAGCAACTTTTCCTAAGAGACAGAAGTGGGTCATTAATTCGCTGTGGGTCTTCCATTTCCTTCATTTCCTTTCCTTTAGGTTTTTTTTTTTATTATTATTCCATCTTGAGGTCCACACAGACACAGCAAATAGAGCAGGTCAGAAATCTAACCAGGTCTCTGAAGTGGTGGAAATAACCAGGTGAAAATAAATTCTGCATTAGGCAAAACAGACTGTTCACTTCAATGGTCAGTTTTGGCCAGGAGACAGAGTCCATCTGCCACTAAAAAGTCAAGACCTACCTCAATTTTGCAGGGTAAGGATCCAACACCTTCATTTTTATCAGCGTGTATTCCTGAGGCCCAACACCCTACAATTCCCACAAACAATGCAACAATCAATAAATGAAATTCATTTGAGCAGGAAAGAAAATAAATCCTATTCTGTAAGAAACTAATCCAAACACTATTTAAGGTACTGATGCTTTCCTCAGAGTAAATCCTATTTCCATTAGTATGAAAGGCTGTTCACTAAAATACAGACTGCAGAGAGGTTATACTGTGCTCCTACAGGCAAAAACTTACCAGGCACAGACACTGTCTCAGCAACATCTAAGTTAACAACAACTTGTTTGTTTACTTTCAACAGATAACAATACAATGGAGTGATGCTGCTGCCAGAGATTGCCAAACAATCACATAAACCAGCTACAATGGAAAATACTATCCATAGTTCCAGACAAATCTGCTCAAGAGAGGAGTTCATTCATTTTTCACATGCACTGACAGCTGAGAGCCAGTGACTCTGCACAGCCAAACTACGTTTTGCTCTAAGATACAACTTACTTTCCATTTAGTACTTAAGATCATAAGCAATGCATGAAAATGTCAAGTTAAAATATTACCTCTCCTGTTTGCCTGTCATGATCCATGCAAGGCTGTCCATCTTTAGGAGAATAAATTGTATATCTAGAAAAAGATTTTCATTTAGCAGTGAGTAAAATAGTGTATAGAGCAAGAAGAAAAAAAAATACAGCTCTCTGGGGAAAAAAAAACTCTTAATGGCATTTTCAAATTTTGTGTGGATCTGTTTCCATCAGTGCCAATGTTCAGTTTTCACAAGAGCTTTCAGAATTGACCCTTTTTTTGCTTGGAGTTGGTACCCATGGGAAAACTAAACCTGGAAGACAGATCTCACATGTTTTGCTGGCACACTTCACTGTGTCAGGCAGAGCACCAGCAAGGAAAGATTTGGGTTTCATGTGAATTAAAAGCACGCTCTAGAGACATGCCACAGGGTTCTGTCTCTGGTACAGCTGAGCTTATCCACACTCCCAAAAACTCAGAGCTGAGTGGCAGCTTACCGTTTGCCAAACTTAATCTTATTTCTTTCCTTTAGTGTAAGGAATTGCCATCGCACAAAGGAATCATAATAGGGATTGACATTTGTTGTAATGAAGGAACGCCTCCAGTCCACCTGAAAATGGGCAAGAGGCTCCAGTAAGTAAGCACAATCAAGAAATCAAAGGAATCTCATAATACCATAACTATTATTTTAAAAATAAAAAGAGCTTTCTCTCCAAAAAGACAATGCAATTACATATCCCATAAATACACATCTTAAATACACATCTGTTCCTGCTTCTCAGAGCGGAGATGTTAAAGACTTGAGATGCCTCCACTGACTGACAAATTTAGAGGTTTTGTAGTAGTTTTAACCAACCATTCAAGCTGAAATTCAGTACTGCCTTGTTTCATCATCTTTATTTCTCATAATTTCAAAAATCTGTTGTCAGCAGGACAGGTACTTTTAGGAAGAAGAACGACGCGATGTCAAATAGAACTACTGTCAATACTGACTACCAGCAAGTTACCTCACATGGGAACCATAGGTCATAATGTCTTTATTGGACTAATTTCCAGCTGTGACCACTGTACAGGGTACAAGCTCTGTATAAGAAAGCACTTATTTATCACCCGAGACCACTAAAATGTTAAATTACTAATTCCATGAATATCAGAAATGGAATTATGCTGTATTACACAGAAAATCTCAAGGAGAAGCAGCACATTCACCAACACAGCAACAATACACGTATGGCCTGCAAAATTGAGGTTGGGATCACCCAGAATCACCTTCAATCCCATGCTCTTCAGATCCTGGACAGCAAGGGGAGGGAAATAATCCAGCCAGTGCTCCGCTTCAGAAAAACTGACCACTTCTTCATCAGACAGACCCAAAGACTTCATGATTCCCCACTGGTATTTGGAAGAGCCAGTCTTGGCAGCAGCCTTGCTCTGAAAGAACAGTTGGGATTAGGAAGAAGCCCACAGTCTTGTCACAAGAGCATTTGTCTCTGTTATTGCTATGGTTTCTGATTCCAGACACACAAGTTAATACTCTTAAATATTCTCACATCCTCCCCTCTAACAGTGAGGGTAATTGATTAGAGTTCCCATTCTACACCCTGTATTTGCAGAGGTGTAGAATACAGGGTGCATTCTCTCAGTCCAGGAAAGCTTGGTTTAAACTTTACCTTTTTGCCTTTTGCTTTGTCTTTGATGATAATTTCGTCCTCTTTTTTACCAGAATTTTCTTCCTCTTCCTCCTCCTCATCAGGAAAATCCGGTGGGCAACCATACAACTCCATTTCTCTTTTCAGCTTATCTGCACAAGCCTGAACAGAGATATTGGGAGTGTGTCAGCAAGGGCACTGGCTGCAATCACAGCCAAGGAGTGGGTTTTACTGATAACATTTTGCATTCCACACTTTAAACTTTTTTTGGACCTTGCATCAAGATCTAGGAGATCCTGCCACTTCCAGAACAGCTTCCAGGGCAGGAAGCTGTTTACTATAAGGATTTTCTTGCAAAGGAAAACATACAAGAGGAAAAATTCAGTTTTCCAGCTCTCTGTCTTTTAAAGTGATGTTACAGGTCAAGCATAACACATGTTTATTACAAATTCAGGTTCCAAATCACATTGTCTTGGTGAGTTTTTAAATAAACTAAGGTGATGTTGGGGATGGACAGTAAGCAAGGCTCCAAGCAGCCTTAGTGATAAAAACCCCATCAGAAACAACCCCCCAGCAACTGCAAAAGTCTCACCTTGATGGGCATCCCCGTGCAGTGTAGCCCAAAGGGAAACAGGCAGCTCCTCCCCTTCAGCCTCTGGTACCCAACTGCGAACTAGACAGGGAAAATGGAGCAGCTGAGATGGGAACAGCCCCAGGCTGAGCCAGCACCTGCTCAAATGCAGCTCTGACTGCTCCAACGCAGCCCCTGGCAGCTGACAGAGCTGGGGGCAGCTCTGCAGGGAGGTGGAACTCAGTTTGTTTCCAGCCTCCCCCAGGGCTGCACGGGCGTGCCGGGCTTCCAGGCTGGCTCCACCAGAGGGGCTGCTCTGCAATCCCAGCACCCAAAACTTGCTCCCACACAGGCCACAGAGCACAGCAACCACCCACAAAAGGGACAGGTCCCTTGTGAAGGTTGAGCCACTTAGCAGCATCTCCTAAAAATCTCATTTCAAAGAACAAACAGGGGAAACACCTTCAGCCCCATCTCATCAAATTAAAAATTACATTAATGGGATTTCCCTTCAGCTAGCAATATTCCTACTGAAAATGTGGGAAAAGAGGAAAGTTTAATAAGTCATCATTAAAACTATGAAGGAATTTACATGGCATCCTATTAGCTCAAAACTGAACTACAAAATCAGCATTTGTTCTAGAATGGTATTTAAAGGTGTAAGCAAAGGAGAATTTTTACCTCACATTTGGACAAGGAAAATGTGTGTCCCAGGTGCAGGCGGCCATTCATGTAGGGGTAAGGAAAGGTAACGAAGTACTTCCCTTTGCTGAGGGAAAAGTCAAAGAATTAAAACACATAATTAGCTTTGTAAATGACCATCAGACAACACACAAGCAAAACAGGTAACTGGGATGATCAGCTAGTATCAGCCCACAGTGATATTAAAATATTTTCCTTGCCAGTAACATGAGTATTGATTTTAAAGAGCTGATACGCTAACAGGCTTTATCATCCTAAAAAATAAACACAAAAGAAAAAAACCCACAGAGGACTGACATCACACAGAAACATTGAAACAGATATAGCATGTTCCCAAAGGTAACAAATTCTAATCCTGCGTCTGTAAATTAATTACAGCAAAGGCTTAAAGTAATTTATTTAATCTCCCACCATGTGAGTTCAGATTTTAAGGGCACACTGCAAGCAATCACGCCTTTCATAGGGATATATTGTTGCAGGGTATTTCTAAGATGTATTATGTTGTTGGAACCTGAGCTCTCAAAGCAGCTAAGAAAATATTTACATTTAGGACGCTGAATTTCTACCTTTACCTTTGTACTTCATGCCTTGTCTCTTCCCTTCACACACTCCCTCGATCCATTAACATGAAGGAATAAAGGCCAAGTCATTTGTTTGCCTGCAAAATCTACAATTTAAGAACCTGCCACCTGTTACACCACTTCAGCTATTATCTTGGTTTAGTCTGCCTTTCCCACACACCACGTATTAACCTCATACTGCCAAGGTCACTGCTTTCCCAAAGACCTTCCACAGGATTAATCTGCTTCCCTAGACAGCCCTCCACACCTGGGGAGAGCATGGATCCCAGCAATTCCACAGGAACTGTGCTTCCAAGCACGCTCTGCATTCCCAGAAGGCAAACAAGACTCTCAGTGTCTACTCTGGGGCAGAAATAAAAGCAAGAGTCATGTGGCCTTCCCCAGCAGTGCAGAGCACTCTGTGCACCTGTGAAAGGCTCTTCCTCCCTGCTGGGGCCAAGGTGACCACCCGCTGTCCCCGCAGCCTCCCCGGGACCGAGCCTTCCTCCCTTTCCACACCAGCACCGGGGGCTGCTCCACAGCAGGAGCCCAGCACTGCTGCGCCCTGGGAGGCACGGCAGGAGCCCAGCACTGCTGCGCCCTGGGAGGCACGGCAGGACACATCTCCCCTCTGTGCCCTGGGAGGCACGGCAGGAGCCCAGCACTGCTGCGCCCTGGGAGGCACGGCAGGACACACCGCCCCTCCAAGTGAAACCTGCCCAGGGTGAGAGCTCAGGCACCCCACTGCGGAACCTCCTCCACAGCAAAGAGCACAAGTCACAGAGAGAACCTGGTTCAAGCCCACAGAGGGTACTGACACTGCCAGGAATGAAAAAGCTTCTCTCATCCTGCTGGAACTCAGCCACACACGTACTCAGCTGCTTTGTGTCATCAGCTACATCAATGTGTGAGCAAGCCTCTCCAGCTGAGCCATGAGTACTGCTCATTAGAAAGGGGCCACTTTTTCCCTCCACCAGATTTTGAATGAAAAGACACTTCAAGAAGTGAAAAACCAAGTACAATGATACCTCCTCTGGTCCCTCCTGTCTGCAGCATTGATCTCAAATACTCGATCATGCTCCCACTTCTGCTGGACCTCTCTTTCAATCTTCTTCAGGAAATCCACTTTCGCTGTTCCTTTACGCTCCTGTTCAGCAGAGAAAGGAAGAGAAGACTGGCTGAGCAGGGTAAGAAATGTCAGAGCTGTGACCTATCACAGAGCAGCCTTGATCTCCCTGGGTAAGGGCAAGCACTGCTCCAGGTCCCAGCAGAGGCGGCTCTGCAGGGCTGTGTCCGAAGATCCAGCCTGAAACCGGACCCAAGGTCTGCAAGGAGAGCTTCAACAGGCATTTTCCACAGCAAAGGACTCTACAGCAGCCAGGATACATGCACACACTGGCCAATAAAGAACAAACTCAGAGATGTCTGAACTGGGGAGGCAGAAGAGGATATAAATCCTAAGTGGAAACTCCCAGAGAAGTCTGGTTTTATTCCAGATTCTCCATAAACCCATGTGACGCCTCCCCTTTTGACATACATGAAGTGGGCACAGCACTCCCTGTGCCAGGAAGAGCGCAGGTAACAGAGCACCTTTAGTTCACTTTTGCCAGGTGAAGCATTCCAAGCGATTTTAGTTAAATCAGTGTTCAGCAGCTCTTCCCCTCATTCTTTTATCACATAACATATGGCAAGTGTTAAAGGATCTTATTCTTCCACCATGTAACACACAAGAATCGTTAAAGGACACACGCATCACGGACGCGCGCATTCTGCGCTCATAAAAGTTGAGAATTCAGTTTTTTCCCATCAAAACCAAGACGCTCCTAAGAGCTTTACAGCAAGGGGCCGCAGCCGCCGGGCAAAGGCCCCGCGCACGCCGCTGTGGGACTCTGTGTTCCCGGAGAGCGCGGCGGCGAAGGGTGACCCGAGGGGCCGATGAGGAGCCCCGGGAGCAGCGGGAGCCCCCGAGGAGCCCCGGGCCCAGCCCCGGCCCCGCTCCACACTCACCGCCATATTGCCGCGCCTGACGGCTCCGCACGGGCCGTGCCAACAGCGGCGGCGGCGGCGGGGGAGCCCAGCCCGCACCAAGCCGGCGGGCGGGGGGACACCGGGCCCATTGTAGCGGGAAGGGTGGGCAGAGAAGGATGGCGGAGAAGGAGGGCGGCAGGGTGAGCAGGCGGAACGATCGCTGCGGGCACTGGTCCCGGCTGGGGAGGGGGAAATGAGCCCGGCGCGCCGGGCCGAGGGGTGCGCCTGTCCGTACGCTGGCCCTTTAAGAGCGCCCCCCCCCAAGATGTCGCCGCGGGTTCATGTGCTCGCCCTACCGAACTTGCTGGTTCTCCCTGACCCTCGGCTCGGGCTGCGGGCGGCTGCCATTGGCTGGCAGCGCGGAGCGGCGCCCTCCGATTGGTGGTGGCGCGCGGCCCCGCCCCGGCCGTGCCCAGCAGGCTGCGCTGCGGGCGGCGCCGGGCAGGTCGCGGCCATGGCGGCGGAGTAGCCGGAGCGGGCGGCGCGGCGCCACCATGATCATCGAGAGCGTCGAGGCGCTCAAGTCCTGGCTGGCCAAGCTGCTGGAGCCCATGTGAGTGCGGCCGGGCCGGGCGGGCGGCGCTTCCCGCGGGCCGGGCCCGGCCGAGCCGTCCCGGCCCTGCCCCGCCTGCCCCGGCCGGGCCCGGAGCGCGGCACAGCCCGGGACGCGCGGGGCTGCTGTCCCACGGCGTGCAGCGGAGCTGAGAGGGGTTTGGAACACGCGTCCGATGAGCAGCAGCTGCGGGGGCTCAGCCTGGAGCAAAGGAGGCTCAGGGGGCCCTCCTGGCTCTGCACAGCTCCTGCCAGGAGGGGACAGCCGGGGGGGTCGGGCTCTGCTCCCAGGGAGCAGGGACAGGAGGAGAGGGAACGGCCGCAGGGGAACCTCAGAGTGGGCATCACCAGGAATTTCCCCATGGAAAGGGTGCTCAGGCCTTGGAATTGCCCAGGGAGGGTTGGATCCCCATCCCTGCAGTGTCCAAGGAATTCCTGGCTCTGGCAGTCGGTGCTCTGGGCTGGGGACAAGGTGGGGATAGATTGAATTTGGTGGTCTGGGAGCACTTTTCCAGTCTCTGTGACTCTGTGTGCTCCCAGCTGCTGCCCCAGCTGTGCTGTCAGCTTCAGCCCCAGCTCTGTCATCTCGGAGCAGAGCCACAGGCTGCTGGAGGAGCTGACAAAACCGGGAATAACGCTGAAACTGTGGGAAGTTGCATTTGCATCCTGCTGCTGCCTGCAGTGGGAGTGGGGCTGGGATGGAGCCAGCACGGATCCAGGTTGTGTTGTGGATTTTGTGGGTTCTGATGCCGGGCTGCAGAGGGGTGCTGGGTTTGTGCTGGCCCCAGGCTCCAGTACCTGAACACAGCTGTGCTGGTGGTGCAGCAGCGAGGGCTCCGTGGGTCTCACCAGGGGAAGCTGCTTCTCAGCACCTGGCCAGGCTCAGGTCTCCCAGGAAGTACAAGCAAGGCCTGTGGGAAGAGTTTTGAATAGGCCCTAGGTCTGCTCAGGTGCCATGGTTAAGTATTGAGCTTTTGGAAGATTTTCACTACTTCATTTTTTCCCTGTTATAATCATGGATTTCTCTGGTGTTCGGTCAAACCCTGCTGAAAGTCTCTAGGCTGGAGCACAGCTCCTGCTCCTGCACTTTCCCTGCCAGCTCCAGTCGGTGTCCAGCGTTCTTTGCACTGTGGAACGTGAGGCAGAAAACCCAGGAACTGGCCAGGGAGCCCTGACACTCACAGGCTCTGTAGTGGCACTAGGGTGACAATACAGAGTGGCTTGCCTGGAGGAGGGCACTCACCCTGTGTACTGCCATGGAGGAAGGAAAGGTAAAGGTTGTGAAGTGAGGGATAGCTTCCTCTATTTGAAATTGAAGATTTATAGTCAGTGGGTGAGGGCCCCAGTACATCACACACAGTGAGTGCAGCACATACAGGTTATTTCTCTGTGTGTGTAAGAATTGTAAAATCTGTCAATTTGTGGTTTCTTTGTTCTTAATTGCTCCATTACCCTGGCTTTCAGTGGAGGTTGGATGTTGTTGGAGGCTATATGAGAGCAGAGCTACTTGATTGCTGCTCATTGAGGATTTTTATTTCTGTCACCTGTTGCCCTCTGCTTGGCTTTTTGCCTTTTGCTTGTTTTCTGGATCTTTTTCTTACTTGAGATTATTTTGAGGTATATATACTTCAGAATTTTTTCTTTCTATTTCCAGAGTTGCTGTTCTCAGAAAATACACAATCTCCTCTTTAAATGTTAATTAAAAAAAAAAAGGTCTTTTGGGTATTTTAGGTTTCTGCTCCCACTTGATATCTGGCACCTGCACACTCTGAGAGGCCAAACAAGGAGCTGCAATTTAGTCACACTGTTACTCTAGTTCATACCTGGGATGCTCCTAATAGCTTAATAATGAGATCTAAAGCAATATGCAGTTTAAAGATTAGTGGTGAAGTATCACTGCACAAAGTTGGTGAGTTTGGACTTTATGGACCAGACACAGGTGAGGGAGCATGAGGAGAGAACCTGGGTCAGTAATTGCTGCCCTTTAGGTGTTCTACCAGTGTTAAAAGGTTACTGTGAAATACGGCATGGAATTATCCTCAAGGAGGAAACCCCAGCGCCTCAGGCCAGTCGCTGAAGCTGTGCAGAACCTGTCTGTATGTGTATTGGAAATGGACCTCTGTGACATCTTCTGAACTCTTTTTTAACAATGTTTTAATTTTTAAGCGTGGTTTAATCCCTCTCAGTGCTTGTGCAGTGCCTGCCCTGGCCCATGCTCTGCTGTGCCTGTAGAGCCATTCCAGGTGTGCTCGCTGGGCCAGGAGGAGGTTCAGCAGCAGTGGGGCTGTGTGGGCAGAAGAAGGGTGGTTTTCCTTCAGGAGGAGCAGAGGAGGGGCCTTTGTCAGGTGTTCGTGGGGGTTCACGAGGCAGCTGAAGCGCTGTGGCTGCAGAAAGCCCTGTGCTGGCTCCATGGCCCCGGGGCTGCCGTGCTGGTGCTGCTGTGCCCGGCAGCCCGGGGTGCTGTGAGCTCCTGGGGCTCTCCAGTGGCTGTGCCCCATCGGGCAGCAGCCAAGCACAGTTCTCTCTCTCCCTAGATGTGACGCAGACCCCTCAGCCTTGGCCAACTATGTCGTGGCGTTAGTGAAGAAAGACAAGCCTGAGAAGGAGCTGAAAGCTTTCTGTGCTGACCAGCTGGATGTGTTCCTGCAGAAAGGTGTGGTGGCCACAGCTGGCTGGGGGCTTCAGCTCTTGGCGGGAGGAGGGAGGGTACTGCACCACTACTGCCTTCAAAATCCTTCTTGGTAGCCATCAATATTTCGTACAGAGTTCGAAGGAATCTTGTGATTAAAAAAAATAATAACCATAAGTTGAAGTCATGTAACTTGGACTTTTCACAGTGGGTGGGAGGGAATGTTCTTAAAGCAAAGCAATTTAATTCAAAGTGTCAGTTGTGTTGCCAGAAGCTTCTCTGACAGGTGTTTGGTAACTTTTGAAAACCGGGTCCATGAACAGCCTCAGGTGCCATAAATGTAATTCTCGCTCCTTCAGTGGAGCTAATGCTCATTAATCTGAGGTGCTGCTGCTGCAAGCAGCCCACTTGGCTGACTGTTTTCAGGGTCTTCTCTGGTAAAGTGTAAGCACACACTTAATTCCATATGTAACAGTATTTTCTTGTGTTCTGTATCCTCAGAAACTTCAGGGTTTGTAGATAAACTTTTTGAAAGTTTGTACACCAAGAGTTACCTTCCTTCTGCTGAGCCCACAAAGGCAGAGGCAAAGCCTGCAGGGCAAGAAAAAGAAGAAGTCAAGGAGGAGGTAATGTTATCTATTCTGCCTGCCTTTTATTTTCAAATTAGCTCTCCTACATTTGTGAGGCAAATGTGACAAAAAGTGCATTCTATTGCGACTAGTGATCTCTGTGTCCAGAGAACCGTGGACTATTCAGACAAGAACATTTTACGTCCCTTTGTAGAGTCTACCTTCAATTAAGCACTGAGAAATCCTGTTCACAGCTCTGGTAATACCGGTGGATGATTACTTGGAAGGGTTTTGAGAGGAGGAAGCAACAAAAACATTCCATAACATTTCCAATTTTGAGGAATGAAAATTACTTAAAATGTTTTCTGTGGTGCTTAAAATCATTGAAATATATCAGCCTCTGTATTGGAATAATTACTTTGGAAAGTCAGGTAGGGTTTGTTTGCCACCACATTTACCTTGATTTGAGTTGTTTACCTTTTTTTTGAGTTCTGTTGACAAAATTAAAAGCAATGAAATTTTTGAGAGAAGGTGACAAATAATTGCAGAAATTGTCAGTCAGCCAAACCCAGGTCGTCCCAAACAAATGCAGGTCCTTATTTACCTGACTGTGGTTCACCAACTGATTTAAATTAAAGTTGCTTTTTACTTTTTTTTCCTTTTCTCTGATGTCCTTTTTTACCTGAGGATGTGATGCAGAGGTATGACAGTTTGTTGAAGTAGCTTTGCTACTTCCATAATATCCAAAGTTCATCATTTGAACAAGGCTTTCACTGTAAGAGCTTTCCCCTCTGTTCTCAAAGCACTGTCATAGTTTATAGAAAGTCCCATAGAACTACCTCAGTTGACTTAACCATTGCTCTGGTGAGGGCAGAGGAGGAGATTTGAGGGGCTGGAGGGGAGTGACAGTAAGCAAAAGAAGATATCTAGGACAGCTTTATGGGACAACGTTACAGAATTCAGGACATTAATTAGTTACTTTGACATCAGCAAGGCCTTCACAATGTGTCATGAGGCTCAGTGTGATTCCTACATACAGAGGCCACAAAATAACCCACATGTGGAATCGCATGGAGGGGACCCCAGGTGCCATGTGATACACCTGGTGCTGGCAGCAGGACTGCAGGTGGAGCTCTCCAGAGCCCTGTCAAGCCAAGTCTTGAGTATTTCTGCCACTTCTCCCCAGATAATCCTGTTCTAGAAGGATGCAGGAAGCCTTCCTTTTGGTTTCAACTGGGAACAAGAAGTTTTTTTAAAAATTAGTGCATGTAAGTTTTTAAACCAAAATGTACAGTAAATTGTAAGCAGTGTGAAATGGCAGCAGAAGAGCTGAATGGGTCATTGGTTTGCAGTAGTGATACAGCTGCAGACTTCTGAACCTGCTGTGGTGGGGGCCAGCAAGAAATGTGACCAGTTCCACCATGGGAGCAGGTTTTTGCCTTGAAGCAGTTACTTAAAATGTCAGTTAGCGACTTCCCTACCTGGAGAGGTGACTGCAGGCTTTGTGTTCAAAGGTTCAGGAAATACCTCACTTGTAGAATTGCTTATGCTAAATAAGGAAGTAGAGTGGCGAGAGATCTTGTTCTTAATGAATCCTGTTTAGAAATAAAACATCAAAGTTGTTTTATTTAGGAGCATCTCTTCTGCAGAAAAAAAAGTAAGTTTGGAGACCAAAACTCTTCAACAGACTCTAGTGCTTGTTTACTTGTAGTGCTTCAGTCCTCTGGGCAAGTAATACTTGAGTGTTGGTTTCTTTGGGTTGCTTTCTGTAACATGAACTACATTTGGCTGTCATTTTCTTAATTTTAAAAAGTGATACTTGTTGTTTGGTAGTTGTGTGTTAAACAGAATTTTCAAGAGTCTGTTGAAGAGGAGCGGGAGAGCAGGAAGAAGAAGTATTCCAGTCCCCAGAGGAGCCGTACAGATTCCAGTGAGCAAAGGTTAGCTTTGAGCCACAATGTTAAGAAATTTTTCTGTATTTGCTGTCAGTCTTTGACTGTGTTTTTTTACCTTGTAGGTAGTGATTTTTGTGAAAAATAGGGATTTTCTCCTTCCTTTGACTGTGATACATTGTGCATATGCTGATCACAAGCATAAGAAGTCTCCACAAGAAGTTGGCCTCTTGCAAAAGACGTCAAATATTCTTCAAATTACAATTCCTAGGAATGTCATCAGTTTCATTGTTTCCCTTGTTATACAAATGAACGTTTTTGGGGTTTGTATTTTCTGGGGGTAGTTGTTCACGCTGTGTCAGCATCACTTCTAAAGCCTGTTCTGGTTTGAGCATCATGACTGTCTCACCTTGCCAATTCCTACCCCAGCTTTCTGCAGACCCGTGAACCAGCTTTAAGATTCTGTACTTCTCTGTGTAATTTGTGAAATTCTGACTGGAGTGTTTCACTGCCCAAATGGATGGGAAGGGTGAACAGTATCTTTCCATGTTGCAAGCTTCTTTTTGAATTTTGTTTCTCTTTTCACTGACACGGTCTACATCTGTCTTTCCTAGAACCAGAGAGAAAAAGCGGGACGATGGGAAGTGGAGGGACTACGACAGGTACTATGATAGGAGTGACTTGTACAGGGAGAAGTCTGGCTGGCGCCGGGGCAGGAGTAAGAGCCGGAGCAAGAGCAGAGGCTTGAGCCGCAGCCGCAGCCGCAGCCGGGGCCGCAGCAAAGACCGGGATGGCAGCAGGAGTGGTGAGTAACCAGGGTGCTGCTTCAGGGGAGCATCCTATTGCACTGACAGGTGTGTGACTTCTACTTTCTGAATGATCCAGCAGGCAGGAGATGCCCTTGAGACAATGGAGGAAATTCTGATAGCTTTGTGTTCTTGAATTTATTAATTAAGATGCTGTTCTTCAGAGTAGAACAATTAAGGGGGTTGTTTTCTTCTTTGCTAACCTCTTAATTTATCCACAGGTGTATTCCTGTGGAAGCAGTAGCTCATATTTTTGTGCTGTGTGTTCTGACAAAGCTGTTGATTTTATTATTTTTTTCCTCTTAAGGACTGAACTTTTTGCAAAGCAGTTTCCCTCTTTCATTTTGTTACTGTGTATTTTTTAGAGAAGGCTTCTTTGCAGTTGCAGGTGGTTACCATATGATTGTTCTTTTAGGGCTAGTTCAGGTCTGTCGGAAAAGTAAGTGGCACAGATTACAGCATTCCACGCACCTTGAGACCTCGTTAGTTAAGGGCAGAGGTAGGTTTGTTGTTTCAGGCTTTTGCCCTTCTTTCTCCTTTAAAAGAGAGCTGTAAGCCAGAGTGAAATAAGTAATAGAGGAATGAATGTGCATTTTGCAAAGAAAATTTGGGTATTTCTGAAGTTAAACCCCTATTTACATTATATTTAGTTATTACTCTATTGGTAAGAGCTCCTTCAAGAACAGTTCAATGTGCAGAATGCTGAGTATTTCAGAGAACGTGTTATTATCTCTTGCTCATGGCTCTGATGTACAGAATGAAATGGGAAGCTGTACTCAGCTTTATTTTTTTTAAACAGAGCACCGAGAGAGAGAGAGATCAAAATACAAGAGTGAAAAAAATGATGTCGAAGGCTCATATAATCCAGTGTCTGCATCTCCCAGTAAATCCTCCGAACAGTATTCCTCTGCACAAGCTATTCCCAGTGCTGTAACTGTAGTTGCACCTGCACACCACCTTGAAGGCACCTCAGAGAGCTGGTCAAATTACTTCAACAACCACAGCAATCCCAGTTCATTTGGCAGAAACCCTCCTCCTAAAAGAAGATGTCAAGATTATGATGGTAACTGTTCCTTAGTTTTCAGTTTTGTGCCTTATTTCAATATTTTTGTGGCTTTTTTTTTAGGTATTCACTGAATGTGAGCAGCAAGTCACACTGCAGCAGCATGTGATGTGTACCTTGTATGTAAGAGATGCAGAGATGTCCTTTATTGTACTGGAGAAATAACTAGTCTTACTGCAAGCAGTTTGCCTGTGCTGTGGCAGTTGCTGGATAAGAACATACGGAGTTTTTTCACAGTTCTCTCTGTGCTAGACAAATACCTCAACCACTGGCAGTCCTGGTGCAGATTGCAGTGTGTGTGTGTGTTTAAAATAAACCACAGTACTTCTGACTTTTTTTTCCACAGCTTTTATGATAAATGCATGTAAGTTTGTATGCTTGTATGAAAGACTGTTCTAATTTTAATTATTTTGTGAAACCTTACCTTACAATATAGTAACGTATCAGTGGATGCATGTTTTCTTTAGTAAGAAATTCCATGAAAACCCGAAGTGTTACAAATGACTGAGAACTACCGCGTGTGTTTTCTAACCTGAGGTGAAACGTCGTGTTTTGCAGAGCGAGGCTATTGTGTCCTTGGTGATCTCTGCCAGTTTGATCACGGAAACGATCCTTTAGTGGTAGACGAAGTTTCCTTGCCCAGCATGATCCCGTTCCCGCCGCCGCCGCCGGGGCTGCCGCCGCCGCCGCCGGGGCTGCTGCTGCCGCCGCTGCCGGGGCCGGTGCGCGGCCTGCGGCTGCCGGTGCCGCAGCCCCACCCGCAGCCCCCGCCGCCCGTCGTGCTGCCCGTCCCGCGTGAGTTACAGCCCCTCTGCCGGCAGGGCAGTGCTGCAGTGCCCCGAGCTGCAGTGCCCCGAGCTGCAGCCCCTCTGCCGGC
>QUSF01000212.1:0-28763 GCA_003676055.1 Chloebia gouldiae | reverse complement strand
TGCAGTGCCCCGAGCTGTAGCCCCTCTGCTAGCCGTGCACTGCTCAGAGCAGTGCCCAAAGAATTCTGAATGTTCAGCTGGTAAACCATGGTGTTCCTAGCGCTGCAGACTGAATTAAATTGGGTGGGGGAGTGGAGCTGGGGATCTTTCAGCTCACTCCAGTGGTAGTTGGTGGTGATTGGATTGGTCACTGACACTAGCCAGGTTTTTTCCTGCTGTAATGCAAGAAATGTTGTGATTCAGCCTCCTAGAGGCACGTTTTGCCTTTGAGCTGTCGGTGTGTGATGTGTTCTGTGGTGTTGTTGCAGGACCACCTTTAACCCAGTCCAGCTTGATAAACAGTCGTGACCAGCCGGGGACGAGCGCAGTGCCCAGTCTTGCACCCGTGGGAGCAAGGCTGCCTCCTCCTCTGCCTCAGAACCTGCTCTACACAGTGTCAGAACGTAAGCAAATGCCTTTTGCTTGAAATCTGTTTGATGGAAACATTTTAAACTTTGTCTGTTGATGTGTGAATAGAAATTACGATCTGTCTTGCTCCAGTATGTACAAATCTAAAAAGAAGTCTGATGCCTCTCCCTGGGTCAGCCCGTCATGCATTCCGGGATGGAATGGCAGCAGTGCTCTGCCCTGGTCTGAGGAGGAGCACTGCAGGGAGCTCTGGCTTTCATGTGCTCGCAGCACTCCGGTTGTTGCGTGAGAAGTGTTCCTTTCATCTTCAAGCCTTTCAGTAGGACATCAGTAGGTGAAGATAGATCTGCAAACCTGTAATTGCTGTTTAACTTAGGCTTTATTACTCTCCAGTTTGGACTAATACAGATGAGAGCTTTTTTTTCCAGCTGTATGTCACAGTATGTACAATAGTCTTCACAGACATCAGTGCTTTTTCTTTTCTTTTTCCAGAATCACCCTGATTCTAGCTTTCTAAAAATTGTTATCTTTCACTGGACACATCCCTCTTCCTTAACACGGCTCCAAATTTTTAAAAGTATGTTTTTACGGGGGAAAACAGCAAAATATCTGGAAAGTCCTAGATTGCTCAATTTAAATACAACAGTATTTATTTCTTTTATAATTAAAGGATTCATGGAATTCCTATGTCCTATATGACTAAAATAAGATAATTAAATGTCAGTGTTTTATAATATTCTCATCTGGGTTTTTTTAACATAACTATTCTGAATTTTATTCAAAGAGAAGATCTAGTTCAGTTCATGATCCATGTCATTTTATTTGTAACTTCCATGCTTTGCAGAACTTGAGACACTCAAATTTATTAGATAATCTGTTCAGTTATCCCCAAGTCCTGTCGGGTGTTCAGGTGTCACCATCTGATCCTTTCAGCCCCAGAGCTTCTAATGGGTAATTCTGCCTGTTGGAGCTCACAGGGCTTCACAGTAATTCTGTTCTCCAGAACCTCTGGGGAGATTCTCATGTCCTGTTCTTGGACTGTTGTGGTAACAGCTGCTGGTTGCCCTCATGCAGTCAATCATGTTCTAAATCAGGGAAGAGGAGCTTGTGGTTCTGCTCCTTCGAGGTTAGAGAAAGTTCTTGTTTTACAGCGTCAGTCTCTGCTATCAGTGTGGATATTGTGGGGCATCTGTTTTTAACTGTAGAGTTGTCTTTGTTGCTGCAGAATATGGAACTGAGATTTTGGAGGCATTCATGTCTGTCAGATTCCCTTGTACAGGCATTTATTTTGTTCCTGTGGAGGCTCTTCACAGACTTCATTCATTCTAGTTCTTGTACAGCTTTTCCTTTAAAAAGTTAAAAAAATGTGTTATTCTCAATTTGGACCTTGGGCTGGAGGAGCAATAGGAGTCAGTTATCATCTTGTGTTCTTGCAGTGACCACTTCTAATGGAAATAATCATTAGTACCTTACCTAAGCTAGGCAGCTGATCTCAGTCTTACATGAAGAGAGTTCAGGAGGTAAGTATTGGTTCCATTACCTCATTTTCAGCTTTCTTTGATTGAAATCATTTAAGTATGTTCTTCACCTACAATTCTTTTCTGAAGAGGGCCAGACTGTTGGGCAGCAAAGGCTGAAAATCTCTTTGCATCTTAGACTCTACAGTGTAAATGCTGAAACCAAAGGCTGTGTTGTTGCCCTTAAAGCAAGGCCAGATGTTGGCACGCTGTCACACAGACACCTCAGGCTTTTCCAGGCAGTGGATCAGCAGTGCTCTGTGTTGTGACCTGTGTGCTTTGGACAAACAGTACTGGAATAAAAACCAAAAGAGAATGTGTCCAGATAGGCTAGGCCTGGAATTCAGGTGAGGGTTTGCAATGGCTGCACAGGTTGGCTGTACGACCTCTCTTCTCCTCATCCAAGACAGCTTCTGACTCTTGGACATCCGTGCACTTCCTTAAAGGAACATTAACCCCGAGTCTTAAACTCACTTGAAAAATTCTGTCGTTTCTCTCCTTTTTTTTAGATACATATGAGCCAGATGGCTATAACCCCGAAGCTCCTAGTATTACCAGTGCTGGTAGATCTCAGTATCGGCAGTTCTTTACGAGAGCACAAATGCAGCGTCCAAATCTAATTGGCCTAACATCTGGGGAGATGGATACAAACCCTCGAGGTAGGAAGGGTCATTGCTGTTGCTATTTTTGTCCAAGACCGTCAACACTTTTCCCTCTTTTCAGGCTGAAAGCACTAGTTTTTCTCTCTGATCTAGTGTTTGAGAGCTTTTTTTTTTTTTTTTGACATTTATACCTTTTTTAAGTGCTAACATATCCATATTAAAGTCCAAGCAGCCTTTTTGATTAAAAATAAGCACTTGCTTGGGAATGCTACAAGGGTTTTGTTGGTTGGTTGGGGTTTTATTCCTCTTAAGCCTGTGAAGGTATTTTCCAGGTACTTGTAGCTCCTAGAAAGAAAAATGGTGCCTAAAGATGGATTTAGCAGCGCAGTCTGCAGACTGCTTTTGGTCAGCTGAGGGCACAGAGGTGATGATCGAAGCTCCTTGCCTTGGCTGTTGTGATGGTAGTGAAGAAGGGAGCTGCCATGGCATGTTTTGGTGCTTCATGCTCTGACTCTGTCAGCCAGGTGTTCTCTCTGAAATGAACAACGCAGGTATCGTTCCAATTTCCCAGCTGATGGGAATCTCAGTCTGCACTTACATAATTCCTAGCCCCTGCCTGAATGGATGTGGCTGCTGTCTCTTAGTGGTGATGTGCACAAAGCATCTTTTAGGGAAGGGCACAGGTCAAGGCTCTTCAAAGTTTAGTTGTAGTAGCAAAACTTTCTTTCTCCCTTGTGTTTTCCTGCCCTGATTCTTAAAACCAAAGATGTTAAGTTTTGAGTTTTATTGTTCTACTTCAGTATTTCTTACTCAGTAGATAAAAAAGATTTTTTTTCATTTTATTTTCAATATTTCCTTCCAATACTCATCTCATAAGGAATATGGTTAAAGATTATCATAGAAATTGCTGTTGCTGTTTGCATCTTAATTACAATTACAGAGGCAGGGTTGGGGCTTCATTGAGAGCCCATCCCAGGGGTAAGGCAGGGGTGAGTGCTCAGTGTAGAACCTCACACAACATGTTTTACTGTCTTTGTCACAGGTGTGAAAGGTTTGCTCTCAGATCATCCTCCAAAGTGAGCATGCCATGCCCAGAAATGCCCAGTCGGTTCTCACCAGTGTAACCAGCAGAGCCCTGGCTTATATAAAAGCCATAGAGATTTATATATATATATATATATGTATGTATGTATACATGTATGTATGTATAACTCAGACTTCTTTTTAGGGGTTGAATATTTGGCATTCACAGGAGACTAACACGAAGGGCATAATCTTGAAAAGGTTGCAAATAAATTTCTAGCAAACTTTGTGGTGGTAGAATTTGCTTCAAACTTTAACTAGTGTCTTAAAAGAGTGCTTAGTTAACTGTTGCTGAAACCTGGCTGGAGGGCTGGCAGTGGGATAGCAGTGGAAAGAACAGGTTCTTGGTTGCTTTTCCTACCAAGGGTTCACACAGGGCAAGCTGGTTTTTAATTCAGCCCCTGCCCATTGCAGAGCTCTGGCCTAAAGCCTGGGGATCCACCCATGGGCTCTTTTCCTCCTTTTCTGTTTTGCTGGGATTTGGGGTTTTCTTTTTTTCTTTTTTCTTTCTCTCCCTTTCCTGCAGAATCTGACTTTTTAGTATCTGAAAAATGAAGTTTTAGCTTTGTCTCTTCAAGCTAGTACTAGCCTTAAAGGTCAAAAGCAATCCCTCCCAGCTGGACCATGTGTATTTCTCTCAGGATATTTAGTTAGTCTAGGGAATGATCTGAATCATTTTGTTCCGAAACAAAACTGACCAATTTGATAAAGTCGTCCTAATGTTTATGTTTTTAATCTCAGTTCTGTTTTGCTGTGTGAAAGCTTTTCCATGTGTGGTGGAATAACAGAGGCCTTTTTCCTTCCCTCCAGCTGCCAACATTATCATCCAAACTGAGCCTCCCATTCCCATTACAAATAACAGCAGCAATGTCACTAGAGTTGTCCTGGAACCAGACAGCAGGAAGAGATCTCCAAGCAGCATGGAATGTCCACCACTGAAGAAACCCTGGCTGGGAAAGTAAGAGTTAGCTGCAGATGTTAATTCAAATGTACTCCATTGCTGTCAGTGCTGTGAGCACTGCTGTTCACCAGTCTCTGAAATTTGGGATGGTTGGGTCAGAAGGTTTGTGTCCCCATAGTATGGCGACTAATCATGGCCCCGGGGGAAGCTCTCTTTTGTTAGTGCCTAGAGGGTGTACTTTTTAGAGGAAAAATGCAATTTAGATGTATGTTAACATTTGCTGCCTTACTTAGGCACACATGTGCTTATCTGAACTCTTCCTGTTCTCCTTTTCTCTAGGCAAGTAAATAACAACCAGAATAAGCCAGGGTTTTTGAAAAAGAATCAGTATACTAATACAAAATTGGAAGTTCGAAAAATTCCCCCAGAACTGAACAATATTACACAGCTCAACGAACACTTCAGCAAATTTGGAACTATTGTAAACATTCAGGTAAAAAAACAGTCTAGTTTTATGTTTTTGTTTGGTTATTTTATTTTCCCTGAAGCCTGCTTGAATACTGTATAGTTTCTTTGAGAAATCTTAGTGGAGACAACCTGGGAGAGAGGAGGTAATCAAGTTCAGAGAAACCTTTTCTTGGTC
The DNA here is from genome assembly GCA_003676055.1 of Chloebia gouldiae. Lineage (NCBI taxonomy): Eukaryota > Metazoa > Chordata > Aves > Passeriformes > Passeridae > Chloebia > Chloebia gouldiae. Next base: position 23,609 of record QUSF01000212.1, on the reverse strand, counting down.
TACTGTGTATTATTATCTTAATTCTGTAAAACATTCTGCCTTCATGATGCCTGATTACATTTGAAAGGCTGGCAGGTTTAACAGTGTCTAAACCAACTCAGGTTTTTGAGCAAGTTGTGTATAAGTTTTGAAAGATATTTGTTGCTGCAGAAAGATATGATCTGACATTTTGTCTTATATGACAGTCTTATGGTATTTGATGGTCAGGATTTTGACAAGGATGCTACAAAAGAGTCTTTGTCTGCTTCAGTTTGTTACCACTTGGCATCCTAGAACTGGCTCCAACTCAAGGGTGTCCTTGCTTGTAAAAAACAGAAAAAACACTTAAAAAATAGTAGTTAAAGTAACATAGAATTTCCATTTATTTTTCTAGACAGAAAGGTTGCATCTCAAGTCCTCAGTCAGAGGTCTAAATAAGAGACAGATACCTGGGAAGCCTCTGTATTTCTTGATAACTTTGTCTTAGCCCAAAAGATATAGTGGTGCTTTCTGTACCTCTCTAATGAAATAATGTATTTCAAACATACTATTCAATCACTACAGTAGAAAGTCCAAGGTACATTTTTATTGCTGTGATACTAATTTTCAGAGAAAAAGATGCTTATTTAAGACTTTGAGATGCTGCTGCATTGAAGGTGTGGTGAGGCTTTGCCCTGTGCGCCCTCGGGCAGCACTTGTCCTTCAGGAGGCCGGGATAAAGAGCCTTTGGGTCAGCAGCAGTGGTACCAGACATAGCCAGGGCACTGCACAGTGCTCAGAACACGTGATGCTCTTGGTGGGGGAGTCTTGTTCATTCATTCATTCATCTGTGTATTTGAATGTGTATAGACATGTAGAGTTTGCCAAAAGCTACTTTGCTTTAATTACACAGAACGTCTCACCAGCGTTTTGAGCTGTTAATACACTGGATACTCAACTCATCACTGCACATCATTTGTAGATGAGTTTGCTAATGATTGAAATGTTTTCTTCCTTGAGAAATAAAGCATTTGTGAACTTCTGCTTTAGGTGGCTTTCCAGAACGATCCTGAAGCTGCTCTCATTCAGTACTTGAGCAACGAGGAGGCGAGGAAGGCCATTTCCAGCACGGAGGCGGTGCTGAGCAATCGCTTCATCCGGGTGCTGTGGCACAGGGAGAGCGAGCAGCAGCCGCCGTTGCTGCAGCAGCAGCAGGCGCCCGCCCCGCAGGCCCTGCAGCACCTGCAGCAGCAGGCCCTGGCCGCGCCGCCCGCCGTGACCGTGCACAGCAGCCTGGCCAAGGTGCGTGCTGTCCAGGGGCTCAGCAGCGTGCCCAGGTGGCTGCTGCTGCACAGAAGTACAGGATCTAACCCCGATGTTTTCAAATCTGCGCGTACACAGGTGATGAACAAACCCCTGGCATCCGGCGCCTACGTCCTGAACAAAGTCCCGGTGAAAAGGCGCCTTGGGGCAGCGGGTGGGAGCCAGCCTGAGCTCAGCCAGCCCGGGGCTGGGGCGGAGGAGTCTCAGGTATGTTGAGAGTGGACCATGGTCCTGCTCTCAGGTACAGCTTTAGCTTGTCAGCCAGGAAGGAACAGGCACAGAGAGCTTGTGAATCGTTCCCACTTGGTTCTGTTCCTTTTCAGTAATGTTTCGTGCAGCCATGGTCGGTCACTTCTTCCTCGTTTCATCAACTGTTTATATGGAATAGGGACAATGACTTCAGGAACTATCAACAACAACACCATCAGTGTTGTAAATAGCATAAAATATTTTCAGCAGTGCTTGATACTATGCAAGTCTGACAGCCTGTATGTGAGACCAGCCTTTTGTTGGCAAATGTAATGGCTCTCCCAGGAATTTTTGAGCTTTTGCTGTGCTTTAACAGCAGTGCTAGAAGCTTAGAGAGTATTTGTACCTGGAGTTGAAGCCAGTAAGTGTTCAATTCACACTGGTACCATAATGCAACATGTGTTCTGGGCCACGGGGAAGTCCTTTTAAGAAAGGAAGCGTGGAGTGGCTTTTGCTGCCTTACTTGATCAGAAAGTGGGATGTTGGGCTGCAAATGTGGAGCTGAAACTAAGGCAAGGACAGATCATCACCTTCAGCAGGGCCCTGGTGGGATTCAGGATGCAAAGCGGAGTCTGCAGGAGCAGGAAAGACAGTATCATTTTCAAAAATCCTTTTGACTGGACTGATGCCTTAATCCATATGTTTTAATTGCCTTGGTCTTTCTGCCTCCTTGCACAAATCTTGACATCTGAGTTGGGGTTTCAGGGAACATGATCTGCTGAAGTTCCCTGCTGGTATATCATGGTCACTTTGAAATATTCCCTATTTTACTGTATGTTTTTTACTATTTCAGATATTTCCTACTTCTACAAGCCACTCAAAAATGGTTTACAGTTCTCCAAACTTGAAGACAACTCTGAAGTCTGGTGCAGGATCTAAACCTCATGACATGCAAGAAGCCCTTAAAAAAAAGCAGGTACTTAATGCTTGATGGCTGCCTGACAGTGTAAGGAGCAAAGTGCTTTAAATGCAAGGTTTGATGGGCACCTGAAACCTCAACCACTCCTCTACAGCTTTATATGCGGGTGTGGAGCTGCTCCTTGTTATGGGACAGTCTTGCAAACACACCTTGGGGTAATCATGCATGGAGTGTCCTTTGGGGCTCTCTTACTTGATGCACTTGGCCATGTCGGGTTTTCTGGGTTTGCTTGGGGTTTTCTGGATTTAATCTCTGCAGGTATGAGACGCTTGCATGACAGTGCACACAGTATGTTTCTTAAGAGGTGTCTGAAAGGGGTAAAATGTTAGTGAAGTACCCTACAGCAGGAAATTAGGATTTTATTTATGTTTTATTTACTGAATCAGCTGCATTTCATACTTGTATTTTGCAGAGTGTACTTTTGGTTGTGGATTTCACTTCCATAGCTTGAGGAGGACAATATGATCTGTATGAGTACATATATGAGCTCTATGAGTACATACAATGCTAGACTGCTTTTTACTGATGGAAGGAATTTTCTCCTCTTATAGGAGGCAATGAAACTCCAGCAAGATATGAGGAAAAAGAAGCAGGAGATGTTAGAAAAACAAATAGAATGCCAGAAGGTACGTCTGGGATGCGTCTAGTAAATACATTCTGATTTTGTACATACCTGTCTGTTGCGGACTGTTTTTCCTGGAATTTTATGTTCCTGTTCTTTTATTATTGTATAGATGTTGATATCCAAGCTGGAGAAAAACAAGGCCATGAAACCAGAAGAGAGAGCAGAAATTATGAAGACTTTAAAGGAACTAACAGGAAAAATATCTCAGTTAAAGGATGAATTAAAAACTTCATCTACAACCTCCACACCATCCAAATTGAAGTCCAGGACAGAGGTATTTATTGTGCAACACACTTGCCTGCTTGGTTTTTGTAACTATTTCTATTAATATGTCTTAAAAATGCAACAGTATTAGATCAACACTTGCAAGCAGCATTTTAATGGGAGTGATAACCATGGACAAACAAGCCACGGGTGAAGGAGCTCCATGACCTAGTTTTGCTTGTAGCTCATTCATGTTTGTTCCAGTTCTAAAGCAGAGAATTCCGGGTCCTTCAAAAAATGTAGGGGACCGCACACATGCAGAGGCAATTAAAACAAAACTGAATTTAGAGAAAAGTATGGCTATCGTGTCCTGATTTTTCTGTATCATTTGCACTAATGTGGAATAAAACATTACAGCTGTGCCTTACAGTTCTGCCCTTTCCTTCTGTGTTCTCTTCCCACCTCATTTTCTGCCAGGCCCAGAAGGAGCTGCTGGATGCAGAGCTGGACTTCCACAAGCGGCTGTCCTCCGGAGAGGACACAACGGAGCTGCGGAAGAAGCTCACCCAGTTGCAGGTGGAGGTGAGCTGCTCGCAGTGCTGCCCTGATGAGAGTGGGAGTGCTGGCTGCTCAGACCTCTCACAGGCCGTGTCTCTGTCCCAGGCTGCCCGCCTGGGCATCTTGCCGGCCGGTCGAGGAAAGGCAGCGGCGGCCCCGGGGAGGGGCCGGGGCCGGGGCCGCGGCGGCAGGGGACGGGGGATGCTGAACCACATGGTGGTGGATCACCGGCCCAAGGCGCTCGCCGTGGGAGGCTTCGTTGAGGAGGAAAAAGATGAATTGTTACAGCACTTCTCTGTAAGTGTGGCCTGTAAATTCATCCACGTTTCCCTTACTGCTATAAAAGCATGCTCGTCTTAGCATAGCAATAAACCTGAGCTTTCGCCCAAAAATACAAGTACTACAATAGCGATGGCTGATGCAGCTGGGAGTCCTCTGGCTCTCACTTTTCTGCCCAAAAAATCAGATTTCAGTGTCACTTCAGTATACTACAATTTGTACCATGATTATGAAAGTGGAGGAGAACATTACTGCTAGTTCTAACAAACTTTCTCACAGAAATTTGGAGATATCGAAGATCTTCAGGAAGAGGATTCCCCATTAAGTGTTGTTGTGACTTTTAAGTCCCGCTCAGAAGCTGAGAATGTAAGTAGAATCATGGATATATTTTTTCAAATATCTAAAATAAGAGTTTTAAACTACTTGTGTCTACCTTTGTTTTTTAAAATTTCAGAGACTTTGATCCCCCAGTTTGAGCTTGATAGTGCTTGGTGCTGCTGCAGGTAGTGCTGCTGAAGGGGAGGTACCTGCTGGTGGTCTGAGCAGTGACACAGGGCTTTCCCTAGTAAAGCTGCACGTCCCTGGCAGTTCAGAGCTCTGCTCATCCTCTCGCAGTGCCGGGGCAGGAGCAGGATTTGGCAGATTTGGGTGGGGCTGAAGTTGCTCTTGGAGCACTGAAGTGGGTGGGTGTGGTTTATATATTTGAGCTCTCCAAACGTGCCTCTGTACCACACGCTCTGGGTCTGCCTTGTTGCCGATGTTAGAAGTTGTTTGCTTGGTCCTGTCTCTGAAATGTGTGCATTTAAACACGACTCAGGCTGCTAACCAGGGATCCCGGTTCAAGGACCGACGGCTCCAGATCTCGTGGCACAAACCCAAGGTACCTTCTGTGTCCACAGAAGTCGAGGAAGAGGAGTCCAAGGAAGAGGTATGGAAATCTCTTAATAACCTAATCATTCTTTCTGGAATCTAACAGCTGAGAGCTCTTAGGATACAGTTCCCTGTGTGCTGAAGAAACTTCATAAAAGATGTTTTTACAAACCAGGAACTGAACTGGTTTTCATTTCACTGGGTACATTTCCCACATTTTAAAACAGAGAAAATGGGGGAAAAGAAGATGCTTTGTGGATGGGCTGTTAATTTGTCAGTGGTGTAAACAAGCCTCAGGTTCTGTATGTGCAAGCTGCAAAGCCTTTTACTCCTCACTCCTCGTGCTCTACTCTAGGAGAAGTTTGCATTCTTCCCTGTAATTCACCTTAGCACCTTAAGCTTTTAAAAGTCGTTTTGTTGTGGCATTTAACAGAAACCTTGTTTGGGAGAGGGTGAGTGCTGGTTTATTCCTGCTTCCCCTGAAGCATTGCTCTCTTTCTGACACGAGGCTGCTGTTCTTGTGCTAGAAGAGTTTGGGTGTAACTGTGTGAGTTCGAGAGAGGCGCTGACACCTGCACCAGGTACCAGTACAGCTGGTGCTGTGAGCTGGGATGTGTCCCTGGAACACAGAGCTTGGAACTTGTGTCTGAAAGTTCATCTTTTTTCTTCCTCCAGGAGACTGAAACCTCAGATTTATTTTTGCACGAAGATGATGATGATGATGATGAAGATGAGGATGAATCCCGTTCTTGGAGAAGATGAAACTTGATGTTTGAAATGTATAATTTTAGGAATATAGTTCAAACTACATCTTTTAAACGTTTATTTAAGGAAGTTGATGAGCCAAAAAGAGCTTTACTTTCTTTTCAAACCACAAAATTTACCATGAGCAGTTTGGTATGAAAATATTTGTGACACAGAGCTGTGAGACTGAGCTAGCCAAAGGCCAGGAACTTCTTACAGGATTATCAAGCTCACCAGGATGGTGATTTTTTTCTATTTAAGAAGGATAAAAAGGGGGGAGGGGGTTGCAAATCAGTATTTTCTTGTCCTCTTTTTGTGTCACCTGTATTATCTTGTTTTGGGTTTTTTATAATGTGATTGGTTTGTTAGTTTATAATTGAAAAGATATTACAGGTTTTATTTAGCAATATTATGGGGTTAGGGGAAGGACAAACTTTCATTAAATATTATGAAAGAAAAACTGGCCTCATTTGCTCGTTGAAAAAAGGGAGCATTTTATTTCCTGTGGAGTCTCATGTGGTAGGAATTATTTGTGGCTAGATTCCTAAATCATTTACTTCAGTATGTGTGACAGCCACACTGTCTCTATGTTGTGCTTCTTTTTGTGAGAGGAGGTAGAAGAAACAATTTAACAGGATATGGTTATAACATTGTCCAGTTCACTCTGTTTCTCCAAATTCTGCTTCACAGAAAACATCAGCAGGAGCACACACGGGAGTGGATTTCACTCCTTGATTTCCTTCCGTCATTTCAGTGTAAAGCTCGGCATAGTTCAGGCTGTTCATTGCATTTTAGTATTTGTGAGCAAGAATGGAAGGAGTTCCAGTCTTCCTCAAAAGCAGCTGAAGTGGCCCTGTCTGCCAGGCAGGAGCAGCTCCTCTCGCAGCTGCCAGCTGAGCTCCAGGCAGAGCCCCGAGGGGTTTGGGGCAGGGTGGGCTCAGCCCACAGCTCTGGGGTGTCCTGCCTGCTCCCAGGCGGGCAGGGCTGCTGTGCAGCGCCTCTCCTCGTGTCCCAGGGCACTTCTGCCCCGTTCTCAGTGCCTCTCTGCTGCCCTGGAACCCAGCAGGGCGTGTGCTGGGCTGGCTCTGGGCTCTGGCTTGTGGCTGGGGCTCCCAGCAGCACCTTCCTCGCTGCCCACTTGCCCTGGCTGCTCCTCAACACGTTTTTTGTGCATTTCTGCACAAAATCAGCACCATGGCCATGCACAGCACTCTTCTTGAATGATTGCCTGTGTAGGCCCCAGTAATTCCTGACTGAAGGACAGCATCTACCAAACCCTTTACTTGCCTGGGGCTCTGGGTGTGGCCAGGGCAGGTGCTGAGCACCCTTTGGGGTCACAGCCCTGCTGACTCTGCCCTTGTGCTGTGGTGAGGTATCCAACTTGTGTAATGTCCTGTTTCTTGGCAGCTGAAGGGAGTGTCTCCAGTATTCTGTCTCTTTCCAAACCTCTCCTCTTCCTAGAATTAGGACTGTCCTGCTAATGCTGAGACTAAATTCCAGGCATGAAGAAATGGAGGAGAAATCCACCCCATGAATTTACAAGAATGTCTTGCTCTTCTCCCATCACCTCTAGGGGTTTTAATGTCTGTGGCACAGTGTGTATCTTGAGAAGTCCATTGCAGCAAACATGTCCAAGTCCTGACAACTTAAAAAAGGAGAGAGGGATCAAAAGGATTTATATATTTTTTTGTACAGAGTTTTTTCTTAAACTGTATAATTTTGTAAATATTTTGCTTTTTTGTGTACTAAAATTACCGGCGTATAGATTTCAATAAGAATTGTTGTATTTTTGTATTTGGAAAATGAAAATTACAGTGGATTAATTAAGCTGTAAGAAAAACTGCGGTAGCCTTCGACACACACAGAATGGATTCCTTTTCATATGGTTTTAGCTCTGCAGTGACCCCGGGGTGGCCCCTGAGGCAGGGCCGGGCCGAGGGAGCCTCGCTGCGAGCTGCAGGGTTGCAGTTTGCCCTCGGGTCCCCGGCAGGCTGGCTGAGGGCCAGGTGCCAGCCCTGGGCTGGCGCTGCCCGGGCAGAGGGGCTGCAGAGGAGAGGAGCTCTCTGCAACTGGCCTGCCTTTTGCCAAGGCTGATGGACTCCCCCACATTGTAGGGCGTGCTGGGCCTGCCTTGGGCTGGTTTGGCTTGGATTTCTGTTTCCAGAGGCAGCAGGGCAGTACGGCTGAGTTCGTTTCATGGTGATGCTTTACTGGGAAATTCACCTGTACCTTGGGCAAAATGCCCTCAGGGGTACCTGTGTGCCCTTGCCAAGTGTGCCAGCCTGAGCTGGGGGACAGACGCTGAAGGATGAGGGGAGGGGGAAAGAAAGTCACTGCAGAGAATTCCCTCCCTTTCTGTGCTGAATTAACCTGAGCAAAAATAAACAAAACCGCCTCAAATCTGAAACCTGCTTAGGAAAGCACCACTTGAGCAAAATCATGTGAAAAGGAACAAAGCTCCTCTTGGTGTATAGTAACCTTGTACTATAGTTTTTACAGATTGTGAACTTGTGTAATAGGATAATAGCAGATACTGTTGAATTTCTAATTGTTTACACATTAAAATTCATATATGTAATGTTTGTTTTATTGATTACAAGCCAAATTTCTAAGATGCATGTTGACTTTTTGCAATAAAGTTATAGTATGGAATGGTTCAAGATTTAGAAAAGACAAAATTCTAACTGAAATAAATTGGAAGGAGAACCATTCAAAAAAATTACAACTCAGAAAAAGAGCATTATCACTTCTTTGGGGGAAAGCAGGTGTGTGAAGGGGGATTTATGTGTGACTAATATGTGTGCAGGTTTGGTCTAGGTCAGAGCCAAGAGAAATCTCCCAAGTGCCTCAGTGCTCTGGACCGGAATGCGTTAAGACAGGTAAATGGGTGGGGGAGGACAGAGGGTGGAGGGGCTCCAGTAAAGGCTATTTGACAGGCGTGGGGGAGCTCAAAGGTTAACAGAAACTGGAAGGAGTTGTACAGTCCAGGGTGGGTTCCCAGTCCCTTGCAGGTTTGCAGTGTTCTGGGCTGTTGGATTTAAGTCCTGGCAGGACACACCTGCCAGTTCTGGCTCCTTTTTTGTGGGTTGGGGTGAAAACTAATGTATTCTATTATTCCCTTTATTTTTGGTCTTTGGCCCTTCCACCAGCTCCTGTTATTCCCTCCTGCAGCCCCTCCCTGTACCTGCTGTGCCCAGGTGCTCAGGGTCATACAAAACCTGTGTTTCTCTTCTGTTTGCTGAAGAGCCTTTCCATGACAAACCCGTGGCTTTGAGACATCTCAGTGCCAAGAGTTAAACTTTGGAATCTGCCCCAGACCCTTTCCCTGGAAAAAGGATGTACAAAAAATTGGAAGGGGAGTAGCATTTGTGTGTGTGTGGCTTTGGATGTATTTTTTTTCCCCCAGCCATTCCAAATGTGATCTGAGAGTTCCCTGAGCACAGCAGCAGTGTTCAGCAGGGTGGGACAGCTCTTGCCACAGCCCTGGGCCACAATCCTGCCAGGAGCCCCTTGGAAGGAAGCAAATGTCTACAGGAACTATTTGAAGGGAGCAGTCACATTAAGGTAAATTGTTGGTGTAGTTGTCAGGCAGAATCTCTTTGTTGTCTCTTGTTGAGGCCGTCTGGAATACAGCATTAACTTCTGGAGAAGATTCCCAAAGGTGACAATCTAATTTTAGCTCATCTCTGGAAACGGGGGACCCAGTTCTGTCCTCTGGAGCAGGTTGTGTAACACGTCTGGGCTTTTACTGATGAGATCACTGATACAAGGGGCTTTCAAAAGGGAAAAATAAGTTTAGTGTTTCTCTGGAGGTTTTCATATGCTTCCACCACTTTATTCCACAGCAGATTTACAACTGTGATGATCAAAACCTAAATTCATAAACTAGAGCTCTTTCTTTCTCTCTGCGCTCTTTCCACGGACAATTTCCAATGCTGTGTGGTAATCTCAGGTAGGCTGATCCCTGCAGGGCTGACAGGGGTGAGGTGAGACCTCATGTGCCATGCTGCCAGGTGCCTCTTCACCTGGAGCTTCCCCGTTTTTCCCACAAAAACATCCAGGTTTATTCACTACTTTTTCACGGCATACGGAAAACACAGTTTTTGACAGGAACATCTCTTGTATTTGAAGTTCAGAAATACATTTTACCTGGCCATTTTTCCTTCAGCCCATACAGAGCCCATGACAGGGGCTGTCACCACTCGGTGCCTCCAGCTGGGGTGACCAAGGCCAGAGGGACCCCGGCAGGAGCAGTGAGCCCTGTCAGTGCAGCAGGTCCCTGTGCTGGCCGTGGGTTTTGGGGGACAGGGGCCTGCTCGGGGTCTCTTTTCCCGGGGCCTGGGCTCAGCCGGGGCAGCTCGGGGGTCCTGGGGACAGCCGGACCGCCGGGGCTGGGGAGGAGCCCGGGGCTGCGGGGCACCAGCATCGCCCCCGGCTCAGGGCTTTGGCTGCTCTGCTCTCATTCATCTCCTCTTCAGGAGCCCAATTCCTTTTGTGCCTCGTCTGCCGAGCCCCGGCGGTGTCGGGGGCGCTGCTGGAGCAGCCTGCGCTCATGACGTGGGAGTTAATTATAGCCCGTCCTGCGCCGGCAGCCTGAAAGCACTCCTGCCAGTGATTTATTTAAACACTGATCAATTATACATTTCTTTAGTAATTCATGTGAAAATTATTTGAAGTCAGCTCAACATCACATACCTCTCTCTGTGTTCTCTGTCGTGGTGAAAGCTCTGTCAGACAACGCTTCCATCCGCTCTTCCCTTCAGCTGCTTGGCGTCACTCTGGGTTACCTGCGGGCCGCGGAGGAGTGAGGGGCTCCTGCAGCAGTCTCACTCCCAGCTGCTGCACTCGGAGCCCAGAGGGAGCCAGCTCTGGCTTTAAACAGCCGGGCTCTCCCTGGCTTTGGGAGCAGACTGCGCCTTCCCTCTGTCCGCGCTCCCCGGACGCCCCGGCCAGGCCCCTCCGTGCCCCTGGCTGCAGCAGCAGGGTGTGAGGATGCAGAGCGGCTGCTCCTGGGCAGTGCAGGGCCAAGACTGCTCGGGCTCCCACACTTCTGGCACCTTTGCTGGGCTGGGAACAAATACCCTTCACTGAGTTATAGGGTGAGACTTCGGGGGCAGTCCAGAGTGTCAGCATTGTTCTTCTGTCCTCCCAAGATTGCCCTGAGAAGACACAGCTATTTCACTTGTTGATTAGCAAAAACATTAGGAGACCTACTGTTTCAGAGCATGAATAATTAATGTTTGTTCCTCATTAACTTCTTGTGGCAGAGTCCCGTTAGCTGCATTTAGATGTATTTCTAGAATTAGGAGCAAATACAACCAGATGCCTGGCAGCTGAGTGTTCTGTTCCACCCGTGGAAAGAACAGCCCCATTGCTCCCATCCTCTCTGGCAGGAAGGGGAGAGTTTGTTCTGATCAAGGACTGATGTGTCCTTTACTGCAACTTTAAAGTGAATGCTACAAGTAAAAAATTCTATAGTTCATGTACACTACAAGTGATTAAAGGAAGCCCCTCCCAAGAGAGTGGCCACCTGTTTTCCTGGGATCTCAAATCAAAACCCTGCTTCCTGAAAAATTCAAAATGAAGGTGATAAGCTTTCCACCTGCTGCTGCTGGCCAAGGCTGTTTGTCCTGCCCCCGTCGTGCAGCACAGCAGAGCTGCAGCACAGCTTCAGCACTTCTTGTGTTGTAGTATGGCCACAATGCTCTGCTAATGCCAAAGGCTTTGGGGTTTGGTCTGGGACTAACACCTACAAACACTTGCTCAGCCCCTGGAGCCACCTGTGCCACTGCCTGAGGCCAAGGACGTGCCCAAGAGCCCCTCTGCAGCTGGCAGAGCTCTGCCTGGACTTCAGTTATAGAGGAAGAGACAAAGCACCTCTAACCTAATCTGAAGCGATGCACAGACCCCAGATGCTTCCCCTTCCCTCTCCTCGGAAGGAAGTTCAGCACTGGCCCAAAGCTCAGTCCCTCCTGAGCTCTCTGGTGGGTTTGTGCAGGGTGGCCCTCGCTGTGCAGACCTGTCTGCAGAGGAAGCCTGTCCTTGCTGTGATGCCACTGGCAGCTGTGCTCTTTGAAACACTTTCCATCCATCCCCACCCATGTGAAAAACTCCCCAGAGCGATGGGGTTCCCACCCTGGTCCCTCCCTTTAACCCTCCAAGCTCTTCTGCAGAACTCCCTTTCAGGCCCCATGGTACCACGCAAGGCACAGCCCAACCTCGAGCTGCTCTCCCTGAGCCTTGCTTCCAGACCTGCAGTGGAACAGGCTCCACAAAAGCAAGAGCTCTGGAGGACACTCTGGAGACCCAGAGGAAGCCTCAGTGCCAGGCTCTTGCCTTTGGAAGCCAGACACTGCCTCAGCGACAGACAGCTCCTGTAACTTAGCAACTTTTTTTGTGCTCTGTTAAGGTGGGTTCTTCAATCTCCTTAATGAATAAGAGAATCAGGCCAGGTAATTGATGCTTGGCCATTTAGCTGATGAATAATTGACCGTCTGGGTAACTCGAGATATTTCCTCGATCAGATTGTGCAGTGGAACAACCACATCATCCGGGGTGCAGCATGGCTCACAACTTTGGGGTGCTGGAAACGTGCTGTGCAAGCTCAGGTCTAGAGGAACCTTCCAGAGTCAGCTCTAGTCCTCTTCCTCCTCATGGGCCAGGCCCATGAGCTCAAGCAGTGGGCCCATGGAATCTCCTGAGGTTCAGCAAAGCCTGGTGATGAACCCCTCTAACCCAAACCATCCCCTGATTCTGTGATTTTGGTAACTGGCTGCATTGTTGCAACAGAAATTATTTTATCACATAAATCTTGACTCAGGTCTGGAAACTGGGTTTGTTTTCCATATCCAAAGTGAAGACAAACACAAGGGCGCGGCAATGAGACCTGGCCAGGGCTCGAGGTGAGCTGGGGAGGGGAGCAAAGCCTCCAAGGCAGGAGCAGCAGGGCTGAAGGTGTGGGGAGGTGTCCCTGTATGAGCTGTGTGTGCTTTAGCTGCCCCACGGGCAAACACTGCAGCAGCCTCCTCCAGAGGAGCTGGGCGTGCAGGACTTCGTGTGGTTGTTCTGAACAGCAGCCGAAGAGCATATAGAGGCGACTTCTGCCAGCTTTGTGTGTAACACACAGTGCTGCCCCCAGCCCGCGGCAGAGAGGGTACCAGCATGAATGGGGGATTAAATCACTCATGGTTTTATTTCAAACTTCCCAGGAAACTTTCACAGGACATCAGTCCTATGTCAGCATGTAATGCGTATTTTTTTTAAACTAAATGGAGTCCATACGATGAAACCTAGAGCCTATTGGCACCACTCCGTGATGAGCTTTGAATTAAGATCGAAATAAGAACAGAATATTTTGATGTATTAGGAAAATTGATAACAATCCATGAACTGTGACAAAGGATAAAATAGCACATGCTTTTAATCTGACTTTTGCCTTCAGATTTTCAATGAATCACCAGCAATGTTTCATCAGGGTTTGGGTTTTTTCTTCCAGAAATGCCATTAATTATTTACCAGTAAGCGAATGATCTCTGAAATCTATTGCAGTGACACCTCTGAGTCTGCAGACAGTTTCTGATGGCAAACCATCTGGGCTCCTTTAACTCGTTATTGTTTATCCTTTGGACTCCTCTCCCCTGGCTGTAAGGTGTAACGGCAGCAGACAGGGCCAGGAGCATCAATATTTTACAGCATTAATTAAGGGGAGCTCAGCAGCTGCATTGCCCAGCCCGGCTGCCCGTGGGAGGGGAGGGAAAGGCCGTGCTTAAGGCAGGAGAGGTGCCCTGGGGTGTGCTGGGAGAGGGACCCCTAAGCTGTGACAGCGGCCCCGAGCCCAGCGTGGCAGTCACACGGGTGGTGCAGTGAACAGTCTGTGCTGTGCCTACGGGACCGGCAGGAGGAGCGTGCAGGTCCCCGGCAGGTTCTCCTCACTTGGGAGAGAATGAAGCAACAGCAGAGAGAGGGGAAAAGCTGCCAATGTTGTGCGAGCACCCTCGGAGCCGGGCCCGGGGAGTCGGACTCTGACGAGCAGGCGCTAGTCGGGCTCTGCATCCACCCTTCACATCTTCTTCTTACTGGTGTTAACAGACAGCGCTAAATAAAGGGAGGGTTAAAACCAAAACAAAACAAAGGCCTGAAATTTATCCCTCTATTAATTACTTCCAGCAAGCAGGGCCGCCTTTAAAGCGGTGCCACTTCAGATAAAACTTTCATGCAGCTATTTAGGGCCTCTGAAATATAAATGATTTCCTTTAAATGTTTTATCATAAATCAGGGCAGGCAGCTTCGCCGCAACGCGCCGGTTCCCCATGGTGGGAGGGAGCTGCTAGCCCGGCCCGGCCCGGCCCGGCCCGGCGGCGGAGCCCGGGCGGGGCCGGAGCGGGGCGAGGAGGGGTCGGAGCGGCCGGAGCGGGACGGCCCCGCTGCCGGCGCTGTCCGCGGTGCTGCGCCGCTCGCTCCCGTCCCGCCGCAGCCGCTCCCGCACGGCCGGGCCGCGGTGAGAGCCCCTTCCAGCCCAAGCCGCTCCTTGATCCTTGATCTTGGCTCGGGACGTGTTTCCCAATGGAACTCGTTTCACCACAGCAGGACCGCTTCCGTTCTCTGCCCACGATCAGAGTCGGTACGTTTGTCAGAAACCAGAAAGCAGCTCCTTCGGCTCTTGGTCCATATTTACCGAGGCTTACAACACTTGGAAACTTTAAATCTCAGAGTAGGTTTTAATTTTGCTTAAGAACTTCGGATTTTGCAAAATATTTGCATCTCTGGTGCCTCAGAGTACAGTAATGTCTGAAGACGTGTGAAGATTGGGAGAGCAAAAATGAAAGGGCCGCTCAGTAGTAGAACAATGCCAACTTCAGAGCCGCTTTCCCGGGGGTGGCTGTGTGGACGACGGCCCCCCTGCTCCAAACGTCAGCCCGGGTTTTGCCCGCGGAGAAACGCCCGCTCCTCCCCTCTTCCCCCGGGACCTGCAGCCGAGGGAAGAGCGGGGTTCGAGCCGGAGTGGCCGGGGGGCTGCGAGTCGCTGCCGGCCCCACGCGGTAGCCGGACCCCGCCACGGCGAGTCCGGCCCCGAGCCCGGGCGGGGGCTGAGGGCGGCGGGGCGGGCCCGGACGGTCTCTCCGGGGCACCGGAGGGTCTCGCCGGGGCACCGGAGGGTCTCGCCGCCCGTGCCCTGCCCGTCCTGCGGGCGCATCACGCGTGCGCGGCCCGTGCGGGCGGGCAGCGTGTAAGATGAGTGCGGGAGCGCGGGGGGGGCGGGCGCCGGCGGAGCTCTGCCACCCAACACCGCTCGCTCGGGCAGTGCCGAGGGCAGACGCAGCCCCGCGCCCATGCCCGGGGCCTCCCGCCCGCGGGCCGCGCCGAGATGATGGCCATGGACGCCAAGCAGCCCTTCGCCGTGCCCGCCGCCCTCCAGGAGCCCAAGTTCCCCAGCCTGCACGCCGGCAGCGACGCGATGCGCAGAGTTTGCCTCCCGGCCCCGCAGGTACGTGGATGCAGCGCAAGTACCGCTCCGAGCCACATTTTCTGACAGGCACCGTGTTAATGTTTTTTTCTTGTCGGCCGCCCCCCCGGGCGGCGCGGCTCCCCCCCCCCCCCCCCCCCCCCCCCGTCCCCCGTGCCCGCCCCTGATCCGCTCCATGCGGAGCGGGGCCGCTGTCTTCCTATTAATTTTTATGACCTGAACTCCGGGGAGGACCCGCGGTGCCGGGGCCGGTTTTTCAGGCGGAGATGACAGAATTCCCCACTGACCTCGCCATGCGTGCTCTTGCTCGCAGCTGCAGGGCAATATATTTGGGAGCTTCGATGAGAGCCTGCTGGCCCGCGCCGAGGCGCTGGCGGCCGCGGACATCGCCCCCCATGCCAAGGGCCACCACCTCCACCCTCACTTCAAGCCGGACGCCGCCTTCCACACCATGAGCGGCGTGCCCTGCGCCGCCGCCGCCCTCCCGCACCCCGCCTCCCTCGCCGCCCATCCGCACCCGCTCCCGCACCCGGCGCTGGACGGCGGCGACCTGCTGGAGCACCTCTCGCCGTCGCTGGCCGTGGCGGGGCTGGCCGAGCCCCCCGCGCTGCCCGCCCCGCTGCCGCCGCTGCCCGCCGCCGCCGCGGGACCCCTGCCCGTGCCCGTGGGCGCCCCGGGGGCTCCCGCGCCCGCCGCGGACCCTCGGGAGCTGGAGGCGTTCGCCGAGCGGTTCAAGCAGCGGCGGGTGCGGCTGGGGGTGACCCAGGCCGACGTGGGGGCGGCGCTGGCGGCGCTGAAGCTGCCGGGCGTGGGCTCGCTCAGCCAGAGCACGATCTGCCGCTTCGAGTCGCTGACGCTGTCGCACAACAACATGACGGCGCTGCGGCCGGTGCTTCAGGCCTGGCTGGAGGGCGCCGAGGCCGCCCGGCGCGCCCGCCCCGCCGGCCCCGACCCGCCGCCCGGCGCCGAGCGCAAGCGCCGGCGGACCTCGATCGCCGCGCCCGAGCGGCGCTCGCTGGAGGCGTATTTCGCGCTGCAGCCTCGGCCCTCGGCCGAGAAGATCGCGGCCATCGCCGAGAAGCTGGACCTCAAGAAGAACGTGGTACGCGTCTGGTTCTGCAACCAGCGCCAGAAGCAGAAGCGCATGAAGTACTCGGCGGTGCACTGACGGCGCGGCCCCGTAGACCCCGGGACGGGACGGGACGGGACGGGACGGACCGCCCTGAGTGCCCCCGCCCTGCCCCGGCCCGGCCCGGCCCGGCCCGGCCCAGCCGCCGAGCCAGCCCGGGACAGAAAGCCGGCGGGGCCAGGAGCCAGGGCGCGGAGCCGGGGCGCGGAGCGGCTCCACCGCAATTCCGCGGGTCCCCGAGCTGCGCTGGCGGCGGGCGAGGCCTCCGGGGCGCACCCCGGGCAGAGCCGCTCCCGCTGCGCCCCGCCGTCCCGCCCCGTGCCGCGCCGAGCCGGCCCCGCGCCCCGCTCCCTAATAAAGCTTTATTTTTCAACCCACTGCGACGCGTCGTTCCTCGCCGCCCCGCGCCGCAGCGCCGACGGGAATACCCGAAATAACCTGAAAGAGTAATCGCACTCTCGATAAACGCCCCTCAGCGCGGCGACGCTCCCGAACACGGGACCGGGCTTCGCCCCGCCGGGCCCCGCGCCGCCACCCGCCCCGGGGAAACGGAAACAGCCCTCCACCAAAACCGATGCCGGGTTCGTTTCTGAAGGTGTTCAGGAGGGGGAAAGGGCTTTTATTTGCGATTCCCAGAAGCACTTTAACGATTAAAGATTAATGTTCGAAGCGTGAGCCTCCTCTGGATATTCCACTTTAGCATTTCAATGAGTGACAAACATCGAACTTGAGAACTGGGTCTCATCCTCCTCCCCCGTCAGGAAACGATCTCACGAATTCACCTTTTCCTTGCGGGTAACTCTTCCTCGCACCGCGTTTTCCCAATCATCCTCAGTGATTTTTTTCCCCAGTCAAATGTCCTTTAACAAAGAAATGCTCTTATGCCATTATATTGTATTGTGGGCTCTGAAAATTTAGAATAAAGGCGACGCAATAATACTTGCCTTCCGCACTCTAACGAAGGCAAATCCGACGGCATCTTCCCCCGCAGCTGCGGGCTCCAGGCCCGTGTTTTTACAGGTAGGATGTGCCTTTATCTCTTTCTTCGTTCTCTGGGAGCTGCCCCCGCCTCGCCCCGCAGCCGGGGTGCCGGAGGAGCGGGCACGGCCGCGCTGGACCGGGGGTCGGCGGCGGGAGCGGGCGCGGGGCCGGGAGCCTTTCCTGGCACGGGAATGGAGATCCAGCCCAGATCCCAGGCGGTGCCACTGCCGCGGGGCACCGCAGCCTCACGTCTTTGTGTTCCGGCAGAAATAACCGCTAGCGCTGCTCTCGGACGGGATCAGCGTCCTGCCCGGCTCGGGTTAAGCCCAGTCTGAGCCTCGCCGGGCCCTCGCTCCGAGCCGGCTGTGCAGGACACGCTCACGGCTCCATGGCCGCCACCTCTGTCCCTGCACACCTGTAGAAGGGAGATCGGACCGGGCTTGTTCCTACAACGGCAAAGGGATCACCGCTGTTTCTCTGTGGCTGTAATTGTGTTGCCTAGCTTTGCGGGTTTGGACGTTTCCGCGTTTGTCCCTTTTGCACAGCTTTGGAGAGTGCCTTAAAGACGTAAAAGAAATCCTAAACGAACTTCCCCAAACCCGCAGCTACTGTCCCACAGAGCAGCTCCTCTGAGCTCCTCCTCACCTCCACCAGGTTCACCAAGGACACCTTAATCCCCTTGACCTTTTACCTCACCCTCCCTCCCTTCCTCCCGGCTCCTTTTGTCCCGACAGTGCTCCGGGCAGCGGGATCTGCCCAGGTTTCTTTTGAGATTTACTTTGGAGGTCAGGTACGTCCTGGTTGGTCATAACAGGTGCCTTAGTCTGCCCCTGGGTTTGGCTCCCAAAGCTCAGGTGCTCTGGAGGAAAGCCACTGTGATACAGGAAGCTCATCTAGTCTTCCTGGAGCGGGGCATGAATTTCTCTCAGCCTCGGCGGAAGAGTTCAGAACCGATATTTAATGCTGAAGAAGCACAAAGAAACTGCCCACGTTTTCCCTCAGGATAACGAGCAGTGCCCCGGAGCCTGTAAGCATCGCCAGCAGGCGATGGGAGGTAGGACAGAGTCAGTGCTTGGAATTCCGCGTTTGTGAGGAGCTGCCACCACATCACAGCCCCCCACTCCCTGCTGCCTCATCTGTCTCTCCGGGTGCCTGGGGATCAGGACTCACAATTTGCTTGGAGGGCTAGGGCTCCTTGTCCTGGTCTGTGGGATCCACCTGGGACACTCGATTCTTCAAAACACACCCCATGCACCATTTTACCCTCTCCCACAGGTAAAATGAAAAACGCAGGTGAAATTTGCTGAGAAAGGGAATTCCCTTTCAGTGACAGCCCAGATAAGGGGAAATGGAAACCTGCTGAAATAGGAAATACCCAGTACACGTGTGAGAGACTCAGCAGGCAAACTCCCTGTCTATGGTTTCTGAAACACTAATGATTGATTTATTATTTTTCCCCATTCCATGCTTGTTCCTTAATATCCTGCTCTCTATCTCCCGGGACCTGTGCACAGGAGATGAAAGCACAGAAAACCAAACAAGCCATTGGCACTGCTCACTCAATTGATTTTTACACAAAATTTGCCTTCATGCACAAAGGATGGAAAAATGATCCCATTAATAATGAATAACAAAAACAAATGCAGGGAGGAAATCAATAGCAGCACATCTGATAACACGAGGGGGCTTCTGAGAGCTCCTAGATGTACAAAAACATGTGTGAGGAGGAGGGAGGAGAGAGGAGAGAGGGCTCAGGGGCTTGGGGGCTCGGGAGCAAGGCAGCAGGTGCTGTGGTGCAGGTGGGAATAGTGGATGGCCTGGCCTCCTCCAGGTTCCGCAGTGAGAGCACGTAACAGCCTCTGGAAAATATCTGAACCAGGGCTGTTTTTACACCCTGGGATTCCCTGGCCGATACCCGTGGCTCTGGGCACTCAGGAGAGCCTGGGACACGAAGGCACCTTCTGGTGAGGCTGAGGAGTGAGCTCTGGGTCCCTTCAGATAGGGCAGGGCAGGAGGTTTAGGGATGGGGTTCCTGAGCAGGCAGCAAGGGTGGGTCCCTTGGCTGGAAAAGGATTGCAATTCTGAAGCAATTTCAGATAGGATAGAGCTTGAGAGAGAGCCGGGGCTGGCTCCAAGGGGGCACCAGCAGGATAGTTTGGCCAAGTTCTAATGCTGCCAACAGGCTGAAATTCCTCAAAACCCAAAATAACTGTCATCTAGAAACATAAGGAAATATTTAGGAACAATTTTAATAATCCTTTCAATGTTGAACTTTTCAAAGACAGATTTTGTGCTTTTTCCCAGTAGTTCCTTTAGCAGGGGTTGAGGGAGGGGCACTGAAGGAACCTAACATATTTTGGTTAGAGCAAATGTTTTCTTTGTGGGAAACACAAAGGTTTCCTTCATTAATGAGGAAACGTGAAACACTGTAAATTTGGGGTCAGCCCAGGCAAAAGGCACTGGAGGAGTGGCGCGGCGGCAGCGCATGCAGCCCTGTCCCCTGCCAACGGGGCATGTGTGCCAGTCATGTACTATTAGTGGCTCCATGTTGCAGTCAGGTTGGACGCCACGTGCAGGCACGTTAACATGGAAAACACATTAGCCCCCGCCGAGGAAACCTGAGCAAATTGGCCATGAGATGATGCATCCTGGGATTTCACACTGATACCATTGCTGAGATGGGACAGCAGAGCTGAGGCCCGAGAGTGGGCTGCCTCCAGTCCACCCCAGTGCCAGGCAGCCGAAGGAGCGCCGGATCCGTGCGGCCCCCGGGAGTGGCAGGGATCCGTGAGGCCCCCGGGAATGGCAGGGATCCGTGCGGCCCTCTGGAGTGGCAGGGATCCGTGCGGCCCCCGGGAATGGCAGGGATCCGTGAGGCCCCCGGGAGTGGCAGGGATCCGTGCGGTCCCCGGGAATGGCAGGGATCCGTGCGGTCCCCGGGAATGGCAGGGATCCGTCACCTGCCGCAGCCCCCGCCGCCGTGCCAGGCCCCCGGGCCGCTGCGAGCCTCCCGTCCTGCTGCGGGAGCGGAGAGCGCTCCTGGCCCGGGCTCGGAGGCAGCTTCTGCCCCAAACCCGGATGAAACATTAACCGCGAGCCGGAGCGCCCGGTGTCCCGGGGCTGGAGCCGCATTTGCGGCGCTCCGGGGAGGATCTCGCACAGCGTCAGCGCGAACCCCGCATGTCCCGCGGGAAGGGGACACGGAGCCTCGGCTGTACTCTCGGCTGTCCCCTCGGCTGACCCCTCGGCTGACCCTGCCCCCGCTCCGGGCCGGCTCTGCGAGCCCGGCCAGCCCGGTGCCGGGCCGGGCGCGCCCCGGCTCGGGGGCGCGGAGCCCCGGCAGACGGAGGGGAAGCCCGCGGCAGTACGGGCTGGAGGAGGGCGCTCGGGGGGACCAGAAGTCCTGGTCAGGAGCCGGAGAAGAGCCTCGCATGCGAAGGGGAGCGAGCACGGCATCTCCAAGCCCGGGGGAAGACCCCGCCTGCCCCGGCCCCGGCCAGGAGCCCCAGCACCGATCTGCTGGGCTCCGCCGTGGGACCCGGCTCTAGCCCGTCCCCCAGCCCGTTCCGGCCACCGCCGCACGGCAGCGCCGTCCCGTGGCCCGTCCCCGGGCCCGCGCGGGGCCGGCACAGCCGCGGCAGCGAAGTGGAGACAACGGGAGAGCCGCAGCAGCTAGGCACATCAATATTTCATAAAATGCCAGCAGCAACAGAGAGAGAGAGGGACCGGGAGCAGGGCAGAATATCACACAGCTTTTTAGTGGTCTTCTTCTATTAGTGTCAGCTCTGCGGCTGGTTTCAGGCAGGAGAACTTCCCCTGGATGCTCCCAGAATTTCGGGGTGTGGCCGTGCGCCCTCCTGGCCAGGGCCTGCTGCCAGCCCCGCGGCACCTGATGCAGTCACAGCACTCTGCCGCTTTCGCAGGGCCGGTGGCACTGTCCCCGCTGGCCACGGAGCTGCAGAGGTGATGCGCTGCAGGCAGCCGGGCCGGGCTCTGCTCCGCTGGGTTCCAGCCATCACCTCCACTGAGCTCGTTTGGCCCAGCCCCTGCTCTGGCTGACTCGGGGCACCTCCCAGAACCCCGCCCATCTGCTGCTCTTACCACGCCTGAGCCTGCACCCCTTTTCCCGTGTAGGAGGGAATCTGCAGGCTCCATAAATAGAGACAAAATGGGATGTTTTCATGTAAGTACAGGGAGAGCCTGGAACCAGACTGGGGAGCTCCATGCCCAGAGCCTGGGCGCAGCATATGGAGCCGTGCTGTGCCATGCCCACAGACAGGAGGTGCCCTGTTAAATTTCAATAATGCCCAGTCCCACTTGCTCCCCACAATGCCCAGATGACACCCCACGAGGCCTCAGAACATGCCAGCCCAGCTCCAAGGCCAAGCAGGGGCACAGCAGCCGTGGCCCCCAAGGCCCCCACGGCTAGAGGGGATGGGGGACTCCCAGTGGCTTCAGCAGTGAACCGTGAGGCTGAGGGGGGCTGGGAAAGCGGAGGCACCTCGGTGCCAGCAGGAGCCTCCCCCCGCTGCCACCCTCCAGCATGGGATCTGGGGCTCTCCCTGGCAGATGCTGGCACCGCAGCAGCCCAGAGCCCCTGCAGACAGCCCAGGGCAAAATTTTTATTTGTCATCACACTTCAACATGAAATCTGAAAAAAAGAAAAAAGAATGGCAGGATGTTGGTGTCTCCGAGACGACACAACCCCACGGCTGCTGCAGCTCCACGGCAGGGGCCAGTCCCAGCAGTGGGAGCCCAGAGCAGCTCAGGGGCTGCCACACTGCACCAGGAGCCTTGGTGCTGAAACCAGCTCATGGCACAGAGCTGCAACCGGCATGAAGAAGGCCACTCACTTTGGACCAAGAAAACACAAGAACATGGACAGGTTTGAGGTGGAACATCCACACTGTGAGGTTTCCGGACTCCTTCCCATATGCCTGGCAGAGAACTCAGACTGTCACAAACAGCCTTTAAAAACTACAGAGATCCAAATACTTGATGAGGTTCCCAGTTTAAAACCCCCCTGGGAACAATTTCTGGGGCAAGAGCCACAGCAATGGCAGCAGCAGAGCAGCTCTGTGTTGGCATCCGGCACAGCACAGCCAGCAGCTTTCCAGCCAGGGAACAACGGCTCTGGGGAGGGTTGGCAGCAGAGACAGGGGACCAGGGCTGCAGTGGGGTCCCAGCTGCGGATTTCTCTGGAAAACTTGGACACCCGGAGTACCCACAGCCATTCCATTTGCAGAATTCCATCAGCAGATCCACTAGCTCTGCAGCGGGTGTGCGTGTGGGATTCCCCCAGAGAGATTTCCCCTGGCTCCAGTGCTTGCCACAGTCCCATTCCCCGAGGAGCACAGCCAGCAATGCCCTCCCAGCTCCAGCAGCAGTCCCACGGCTTCCTGAGGGGATTAACAGAGCCTTCTGGTCAGTCCCCTGGCACCTGGACCCCCAGAGCCCACGGGAGTTAGGGAGGGTGTCCAGGCAAACAGCCAGCCGAGCCTTTGGGATCCTTGGTTTCAGTGAAATCCAGGGAAGTGTGTATCAATCACAGTAAATTGTACTGCTGCCAAGGGCCACGGCCTGCAGCACAGGAGGCTGCCAGCAGATTTGTCAAAATGACTCGTGTTTTGCAGCTCACAGCTAACTAACTGCCCCTGAAGGAGCTGCACTCTGAGAATTCCTGACTGGAATGTTCTGAGAACACAAAGATGAGGGAGCTGAGGTACAGCAGCAGCTCCAGCCCCCCTGAACCTGGGAGAGGGCCCTGCAGCTGCTCCCGCCTGCTTGACATCAATAAAACATGGAGACAACCGGGAACAGGGAGATAAAAAGAGGATGAAAGATGCGTGGAAGACAAGCAGCCCCACTGTGTGTGGAGGATTTGAGCACTCGTGGGCAAACCGGTTTTAATGTCTGCCACAGCAAGTGCTGGTGAGGGACACGCGGCCCCATCTCCTGCCCCTGGCAGGGCAGAGCAGAGCAGGCACTGTGCCCCACACCCGCGGGCACTGGGCAGGGACGGCCCGGCCCTGGACACGGAGCAGGACACACAGGCTCCCGGGGCGCCCAGCACCCCCGACCTGTCCCAAACCTCACAGCGGCAGCAACCTCCAGCAAAACACGTGAACAAAGACCCCGCAGTGCACTCGGAGTGTGTAAGAGTCTCTGTGGCTCAGCACCCAAAAGGCCCCCGAGGAATTCCTCATTGTCATGACCTAAGAGAAGACATCTTTTTCTAGAGAGCAGGAATGGGAAATGCGGGATCACGAAACCAGCTGGATGTCCCGGGAAGACGTCCCTGGGGGCT